>BQNB010012194.1:0-43547 GCA_026074375.1 Tanacetum coccineum | reverse complement strand
GCGCATCAAACAAATTCTTGTGATCTTCTTGAGCCTCATAAGATTTATCTTCAAACATCCGTTGTTAGAGAATTTCCTTCATATCAACGGCAGGCAGATCACTGAAATGAGCTCAAAGTGGAGCTTGCATTGCGCAGTCGACTGCATCAGTAACGATCTCATCAACTACTTAGCTCACCTTGTCGGGAATATTAAGATTCTCTAAGTTGTATAGCCGGGTCCCATGTTTGTCCAACCTTTCCTCTAGCATAAGGTTGTCTTGCATCAGATTCGCTATATGTTGTTCAAGCTCACCGATGCGCTTCAGTAATATTAGATATGTGGTGCTTTGTTGTGGTTGAGGTGGTTGTGGTGGAAGAGTCATTGTTGTTGTGATTGGTTAGGTTGTTGCTGTTGATGTTGGGAGTGAAGAGTCAGATTGTATCATCATGAGATCAATAGCAGAAGTGGTCATTGGAGGAACAGAGGAAGTGTCTTGATGTATGGGGACTGACACCATTGACTGAACCTCTGTTTATGCATTCGTTTTCCCTGATTCTTCTTCATGTGGCTTCTCCATGAAAAACTGATCAGTGAAACTGAGATCTTTTTCAAGGTGTTGCAGAGAAGACAAGGTTCTCGTAGAGCTTGTAGGTTCTTCAAGAATCACCTGATCTTCATTTGGCAGTTTGAGGTTCTTCTGAACATTTCGATAAGTAGTTGTGGTAAACTCCTCAACCATTTGCTCAGGATTTTGCTGAGTTGAAGCATCAGTGGCCTCTAAGTCCATGTGTTCAAGGTTTGGTCCAACATGAACCACATGACTCGGTTGAGGTTGAGACTCGGCAGCATCACCAGGGTTTGATCTAGCCTAGCCTTCATCTTGTATACCAGGGTTTGGTCCAGCCTAGCCTTCATCTTGTTCACCAGGGTTTGGTCTAGCCTGGCATTCATCTTGATCTCTAGCATTGATCCTAGGCACTTCCTCATCTGATTCCATTTCACTATTAGTCAGAGCTAGATCAGCATCCAAGGAAGGTGAATCAACATGTCCAGTGGATTCAGTGGGCATAGGAGGGCGCCTCTGAAAGATGAATTGCTTTGTAGGTCTCTTCTTCTATGGAGTCTGAAGGGTGAGTAGATCCTGAGTAGCTTGTTCCTCAACGACTTTCTCTTTTTACTTTCCTTGCACCTCTGGAAGCGGATGAAATTTCCCAGAGCCAGGCTCCCTCAATACCACCGGATGAGCTAGTCCTTGAGTTCGTTCCCATTGCTCCTTTAAACTTAGCTCCAGGGCCCGTTGAAGATCTGCGTCTTCATCGGCATGTGTAGGTTCCTCAACTGGAACACCTTCATCACTGGGTTCATTAATCAACCTGAGAGGACTTTTAGCCTTGCGCCTTTTTCCTACCAAACTAACCTTTGATCTTTTAGCAGGCAAGGGATCATCCTGAGTTTCTTTAACCATCTTTCGTTTCTTGGGAGCCGGTCACCAGCGGGTT
Source organism: Tanacetum coccineum (assembly GCA_026074375.1). Classification (NCBI taxonomy): domain Eukaryota; kingdom Viridiplantae; phylum Streptophyta; class Magnoliopsida; order Asterales; family Asteraceae; genus Tanacetum; species Tanacetum coccineum. The sequence continues at coordinate 42,066 of BQNB010012194.1, read as the reverse complement.
TTGTAACCTTAGCAGCTTTGGGTTTGGTGACCTTGGTAGTTTTAGAAGACTCTGTTACTCCTCCTTCCTTTGCCTTGTCATGTTTTGCATCCGGTATTTGTTGATACTTGGCAATATGCTCTTGATATTCGCTATAGTAGGGTGCTCCTTTGATTTCATTAGTGAGAAACGTATCAGGTATCGGCATCCCAAATACTTCCCTACCATCCTTTCCAACATACCTGAGTGTGTTCAGAACGTTTTCATCATGTGAGTAGTGAAGAGGCAAACCAGTCCTTGGATGAATGTTGTGCTTGGTTCTTAGGTAATGGATGATGAGTTTGGTAAATCTAACGTTTGGGATAAGCAAGAGAGCGGTCTTCTTCATTCCACGCGAAGCAGTAGCTAGATTCTTCTTGTCAGTGAGAAAGGTTTGTATGGATTGAACAAACTCTTCCCAAATCCTTTCAGTATAGTCAATGTTGGAGCGATGAATGATACCCATAGGATCCGCAGTATAGGATGTCATGGTTGATTATATCCAGCAGTTTTACCCGTAATGTGTGACAACCCAAGAATTCCCGTTTAATAAATTAGCCGTTTCCGTGTAGTAATTTGAATTTTTAAAAGTTCCGTTAAGTATTTCCGTGTAACCAGGAAGTTATTTCGTGATTATATGAGAATCGTCGCCGAGAGCAAACCGGGAAGTCAAACGTTGTAGTATTTTGGCAATAGCCATGGTTTTACATTTTATGGCAATCTTTGAAATTTCATAATTTTTGGTGATACCGTTATTCGTTTTGTTACTTGCGTTATCCGTGTTTTACCTAAACTATAAGCTTAAGCATGCAAGGCTTAGAAATGAAATCATTTTGGGAGCACTAGCAACAAAGATTATAAAGATATAATGGTCCCCCTCCCTTAGGCATATTTTGGCACAAAAAACACCCCATGAACTTGGTGGACAAGTTTTGAATTCAAATTTGCATAAGTCAAGCTTAATCACATGATATGTACTAGCTAATTTCTCATTGGTGGATCATTTTGGTCCCCCTCCCCTTTCTTTGTCTTATTTTTGGCACACACACACACATACATTTAGTGTGTGAAGTAAACTTGAGATTTATATAACTTGGTTACTTCCATTTTGTTATTCATAATACTCACACACTTTACATTTGAGCTTTTCTTTCTCTCTTGTTCATCCAAAACCCACGAACACACACAAACACATACAAATTCATACATTTTTCATCTTTGATAAAAAACACTTAAAGATTTATTGAAGGTTTGATCATTTGTATCATCCGGGTATTTGTTAAACAACATTTGGATTGTTATTAATCTTTGTTCATCATCCAAATCTTCTAATTTTTGTAAGTCTTCAAATTCTCAAATAACTTGTACTTTCATACTTCTTATGATGCATACATACTAGTTGTAAAATTTATTTTGTAAAAACAAAGGTTTGAAAACTACATAAACCCTAAAAAGGTATATATATGTTTCGAAAATATTAGAAAGAAACATAAGGAAATCTTAGTTTTGTAATAGTGGTTATTTTTGTGCAATCAAAATAATATTATATGGCTTATTTTATTCGGCTTGTGTAAATAAGCTTTTGGAAAGCTTATTTGATTATTTTTTAGCTTTTTGGACTTACATGTGGTTCGGCCCAAGTGACAAAGGAAGAAGGAATATTTATTTAGTTTATTTTGGGTTGACTTATATTTTGTTAGTTTATTTTCTAGCTTGTTTTGAAAGGACAAACGATAAACTTATTTGGCTTAATAAATAAGCTCGAATATATTTTATTAGGGTTTATAGCCGCGTCCCACATACTAGACCCAACATTATGAGCTTATTTTTGAGCTTATGTATTTTGGTTATTATACTTGACTTATTGTGAGCTTATCGATAGCTTATTTTTAGGTTACGTGTTTACTACTTAATGTTTTGCTCATCGGAATAAATGGATAGGTAAAACTACATATTTTGGACTTATCGGGCCAAGGCCCAACATATATATACAACACCAAGGCATAAAAGCTATGGTGTAGCTTATGGGATAAGTTCGTTAGTACTTATTTAATAGTCTACGATTTAGATGCGTTATGTTTAATTATTTTTAAATGTTGGATGTTGCAAATAATAATGGATTTGATTATGTATAAATTGTAATTTTAAAAAGTGGATTGAAAGTGGTTTGAAAATAGTTTTAAATAAAGTCTACGACTTTGGAAAAACATGTAAACACGAACGGGTCATGCCGAAATTTTTATAAATTATTACACTTAGAAAAATATTAGAAAACGCGCAATAAAAACTAGACATGGAAATTTAATCAAATGCCGAATAATATATGTATAAAAATGTATATTATATATTTTTATTTAGACGTTTATATATGTATGTAATATTAAAATACATATTATTTTTACTCGTTTACTTACGGAAATATTTTATCTCTATACGATCACAAACGTTAATTTTTAGATATATATTAACAAAAGTACACTAGTATATACCTATGCATTTTTCGTAAATTCTCTTCGATCCGATACTAAACTAAACGACCATTTCATAGGTTGTTTTCGCATATCACCGTTTGTTACTGAGTGAATTATTTCTAGACTATTCACTACCTCAATTCACTAAATCAAGGTGAGTTAATAGCCCCACTCCTTTACTCGTTTTGAATAAATGTTTTATAACTTGGGGTGAGAAACATTGCTTGTTTTTAAAACTGGACACAAGTACGTTACGTGAGATTTCCTTGTTTACGTGTTGCCTAAGTAGCTTTTAGACCACTACTGTCCAAACTATCATGAACTGTCAATCTCTTGACTGGAGGACCGGTCGAGGGAGCGCGAGTGAATAAATAGATCTATTGAGACTAATTATCCCTATCCGGGTGAGTAGCGCTCACTACCCACAGGGCGCCCGATAAATGGATATATGTCATGTCGAACTGGTTAGGTTGTCTTTAGTCGGACACCTGGAAGGGCAAACAAATACTTACAGCAATGTACATGCTATCTTTCGTAATTAGATTCAGTGTCATGAGCTTAGTACAACGTAAATACCTTTTTATGTGAAGTTGTATCTGTTATAACTGTCGCATACGTTTTGATATATTGTGGTCCACTATAATAGCGTTTGAACTAAACCTATGAATTCACTCAACTTTATGTTGACGTTTTAAGCATGTTTTTCTCAGGTGCTTAGCATGGAAGTTGTTGCTTGACTTATGTGAAGTCTATTTGCTTGTACCGGTTTACCAGAGATTTATCAATGTCTATAAATACAGTTGTTGAACTTATTTAAGTTTCCGCATTTTAACTTTGAATCTTTTAAATTTGATCGATGTAAAACTTATTATTATTTTAAAACTTTGAAACGGTGTTTATTTTTCAAAACGTACCCTTAGAGGTCGTTCTTTATGCTTTGTACTTGAGATGCTTAATAAATTCACGCCTCCGGACACGTATTCTGTCCAGGCCCCATTTGGGGGTGTGACAGATTGGTATCAAGAGCCAAGGTTATAGAGAACCAGGTAGTATAAACTAGGTTTGGACTATAACCAGTATGTGATCCTACGTGATTATGTGCCTTACGTAATTTTACATAGTACGTATACATAATTAAATACTATGTAAATAATATATATGTATGAAATACTTATAGTATTAATATAAATTGAGAAAAATATTTCTAATTATTTCTTATTTCATCCCATCATGACGTACTCGATGACTCACTCATTCATTCATTCATTTTGCATTCATCCAGTTACCCATTCACCGATCATATGTTTGCATCATGCATAATTGATATAAAGATGATTTATATAAACTTGGTCATGGCGTGGGGACACCTGCTGATAGCGTGGGGACACTTGCTGGAAGAGTGATCTTGTTTGGTACTATCCCTACTACTATTCCCGATACCACACTAGTGATTAATCCACCTACTACCCAGAATGACACTACAGTGATACCCACAGAGACACCTATCATAGCACCTACTATACCACCATCACCTGATTATTCACCTACATCACCTGATTACTCACCTCCATCTGAGGCAGAGTCTGATCCATATGAGGATCCATCATCAGACCATATACCACCATTACCAGCTAACTCACCATTTTTATCATCGGCTAATGACACTACAGACAGTGATACACCAGATACACCACCATCACATGGTTGACCGTACCGCTACCATCCTAATGGGCCGATACATATGATGACTGCGAGGAAGAGGGTTGGACCATTGCTTGTTCTGCAACTTGTTGTGGGAAATCCTATCGATCATTCTTCATTTGATTATTTTTCTCCAGATGATTCAACTTGAGATTCTTCTTCAGATTTATCATTAGAGGCATCATCAAATTTTCATTCAGATGCTTCATCTAATTCTTCTTCGAGACATTCATTATCACATCGTTTTTCTTCTAATTCACCGAGTACTTCTGCGGGGCCATCTTGCAAGAGACGTAGGTCCCCCACGACGTCTGTACCTGCATTATCACCTATATCCGGAGCTCTATCTCTTGTTCGTGCTGATTTGGTACCATCGCCTAAGAGAGTTAGGGATTCTAGTTATTTGGCGTATTTAGAGGGTTGTTCAGAGGATAGGTTTGAGCCGTACATACCTAGAGAAGTTGGTTTGGGAGTTGACGTTGAGGATAAGAGTTCTAAGCAGTCTAGGTCTAGAGGGACTGATATTGAGGTAGATAACGAGGTTAAGAGGAGTGATGGAATGGATAGTAACCCCATTGAGGCAGTTATCGAGGCATGTTTTGACTTTGCTGACATTATTAGAGCTAGTGGAGTTGATGTTAGGGTTGAGGCTGTGACCGTTGCTCGAGATGATGTTGAGACGGGTACGAAAGACCAGATTATGGTTAGTGACGATGGAGATACACCTCTTGTGGTACCAGAGGTTATCCCTGAGCCTGCTCAAGAGGGAGCAGTAAGGTGTATGTATGATACATTAGGAGATTTAGTTCAGAGGTTCCATGATCACACACAAGCTATCCCAGTCCATCGTATATAGGTTATTGAGGGAGTTTAAAGAGAGCGGGGACATAGGATTATTGGGGTTGAGTCGGCAGTCACTGCTTTGACTAAGAGGATTGCTGAGTTGGAGAGGGATAACAAGAGGCTTAGAGGCACCGCGAGTGTTGAGAGTCAGAGAGTTGACCGACTCCAGCGCGGCATGTCACGTATGCAGAGAGAGCTAAGGCAGATACGACGGCTTCGATTTTATGACCGAGTAAGAGTTGGCAAACTTGAGGTGTATGCTAGGAAGCACATGGGCTACCGTCCTTAGATATGTTTATTAGTAATGCATTATTGAGCAGTAGCATTAGTAATGACCGCAGTGTTAGAAACTCGTATTTTTTGTATTTTGAAACTAATGTGATGTAATCACTTATGTTCGATGATATGAAATTGATATTTATATATGATATGGCGTCATGATCTAATTTACTTATGCTTTTGCATCATGCATTATGAGGTTTCCATGAATATATTTCGATCATGTATATTCTAGGAATATGCCTAACACACGATCCGGAGCATCCATGACCCATGAGGAGATCGAAGAAATGATTACTCGCCGAGTAGCTGAAGAGATAGAGGCTCTTGAAGCCGCGATGAACCTTGAACCCCTGAATGAGAATGGGGATGAACAAGAAGGTGAGAACGGAGGAAATGGAAATGGAGGAAACAAAGAAAATGGAAATGGAGGGAATGGAGAAAATGGAAACGGAGGAAACGGAAATGGAGGAAATGAAATCAGGAATGGGAATCATGGCATAAATTATGGAGGTTTCATGCTGGTTGCTCGAGAGTGCACTTTCCAAGACTTCTTAAAGTGTAAGCCACATAATTTCTCAGGAACTGAAGGCGTTGTCGTATTGACCCGCTGGTTTGAGAAAATGGAGACTGTGTTCCATATTAGTAATTGTCCACCAAAATATCAAGTGAAATATGCTTCATGCACACTGCATGAAAGTGCTTTAACTTGGTGGAACTCTCATAAGAAAACAATTGGTATTGATGCTGCACATGCCATGAATTGGGTTGAACTTATGAAGTTGATGACTGAGGTGTATTGTCCAAGGAATGAAATTCAGAAGATGGAGACTGAATTGTAGAATCTGATGGTGAAAGGAAATGACTTGACTGCTTACACTCAAAGGTTTAAGGAGTTAATTTTGTTGTGTACTAGAATGGTCCCTGATGAAGAGGACAGAGTGGAGAGGTTTATTGGAGGTTTACCAAACAACATTCAAAGGAATGTGATTGCTGCAAATCCAACTAGACTCTAAGATGTTATACGCATCACTAACCAAATGCTGGACAAGTAGCTCCAGGGTTATGCTGCAAGGAGTGCTGAGAATAAAAGGAGGATGGAAAGTAACCCAAAGGATAACCGTGGACAGCAACCGCCATTCAAGAGACAAAATACTAGTGGGCAAAATGTGGCCAGAGCCTACACGGCTAGGAACAATGAAAGAAAATGGTAAGTTGTGCCACTCTCCTACTGCAACAAGTGCCAGTTGCATCATGAAGGGTTGTGTACTGTGAGGTGTGGAAACTATAAGAATGTTGGACACCAGACTAAGGATTGTAGGGCTGTTGCCCCAAACACTCAGAGAGCTACTGTTGAAAATTAGTAAGGTATTGTTTGTTATGAGTGTGGAAGACCATGACATTTTAGGAGGGATTGTCCTAAGTTGAGGAATCAGAACCGTGGAAATCAGACAAGAAACAGAGTTAGAAACAAGACTGAAAACCAGACAGGAGGTAACAAAGCTACTGCGAAAGTTTACGCCATTGGTGGAGGAGGAACAAACCCTGATTCCAACATTGTCACGGTTATGTTTCTTCTTAATAACTGTTATGCTTCTAGGTTATTCGATTCGGGTGCCGATAGAAGTTTTGTGTCGACTACCTTTAGTGCTTTGCTTGATGTTGCACCATCAACTTTAGACACTAGTTATGCCGTAGAACTTGCCGATGGAAAAATTTTAGAAACCAATATTGTTCTTAGAGGTTGCACACTAGGATTATTAGGTCATCCGCTCAACATAGATCTAATGCCCGTAGAACTTGGTAGTTTCGAAGTTATCATCGGTATGGATTGGTTGGCGAAATACCACGCATTGATCATTTGTGATGAGAAGGTCATCCGTATTCCTTATGGAAATGAGGTGTTGATAATCCGAGGTGATAATTATGACGGCAGAAGTAAGCTGAATATCATATCGTGCACGAAGACCTAGAAGTATATTGAGAAATGATGCCAAGTTTATCTGGCATAAGTTACGTCCAAGAAGGCTGAGGATAAGTCAGAGGAGAGGCAACTTAAGGACGTGCCGATCGTACGAGAATTTTTGAAAATCCCTCTAGAAGATTTTCCTGGATTACCGCGTGCTCGACAAGTTAAATTTCAAATCAACTTAGTCCCTGGTGCTGCACCTGTAGCACGAGCACCGTATCGATTAGCACCAACCGAAAGGCAAGAGTTATCCACTCAGTTGCAAGAACTTTCTGACAGAGGCTTTATAAGACCGAGTTCCTTACCCTGGGGAGCACCGGTTTTGTTTGTCAAGAAGAAAGATGGTTCTTTTCAGATGTGTATCAACTACCGTGAACTAAACAAGCTTACTGTGAAGAACCGATACCCACTTCCAAGAATCAATGATTTGTTTGATCAATTGCAAGGATCAAGAGTCTACTCTAAGATCGACCTGAGATCTGGTTATCATTAACTTAGAGTTCGTGAGGAAGACATTCCAAAGACAGCATTTAGGACCCGCTATGGTCACTACGAGTTCCAAGTAATGCCGTTTGGCTTGACTAACGCAATAGTAGTATTCATGGACTTGATGAATAGGGTGTGCAAACTGTATCTGGATAGATTCGTGATTGTGTTTATCGATGATATTTTGATCTACTCCAAGAGCAAAAAGGAGCATGAAGGACATCTTAAGTTAATTTTAAAGTTATTGAAGGATGAAGAATTGTACGTCAAGTACTCAAAGTGTGAGTTTTGGCTGTCGAAGGTACAATTTCTTGGTCACGTGATTGATAGTAAAAGCATTCACGTTGATCCCGCGAAGATTGAGGCAATCAAGGATTGGGCGTCACCCTAAACACCCATCGAGATTCACCAGTCTTTAGGATTGGCCGGTTACTACTGACGATTGATCAAAGGTTTCTCAAAAATCGCTAGACCTATGACAAAACTGACTCAGAAGAGCGTGAAATTTGAATGGGGAGAAAAGGCAGAAGCGGCGTTTCAGTTGTTGAAGCAGAAATCATGTAGTGCGCTGATTTTAGCTTTACCAGAGGGAAGCGAGAACTTTGTGGTATACTGTGATGCTTCGCTTAAAGGGTTGGGCGCAGTTTTGATGCAGAAGGAGAAGGTCATAGCCTACGCATCCTGCTAACTCAAGGTTTACAAGAATAATTATACTACACACGACCTAGAGCTAGGAGCAGTAGTGTTTGCCTTGAAGATGTGGAGACACTATCTGTACGGTACAAAGTGCGTTATGTTGACTGATCATAAGAGTTTGTAGCACATTCTCGATTAGAAGGAGTTGAACATGAGACAAAGACGTTGGTTAGAGCTGTTGAGCGACTACGATTGTGAGATTCGATATCATCCAGGAAAGCCAAACATGGTGGCTGATGCCTTGAGTCGAAAGGAAAGAAGCAAGCCACTATGAGTTTGAGCCTTGGTTATGACTATAGGGTTAAACCTTCCTAAGCAGATTTTCAGTGCCCAATCAGAAGCCAAAAAGGAAGAGAACTTCATTAACGAAGATTTGCATGGCATGATTAATAAGCTAGAACCTCGCACTGACGGAATACTGTGTTTGAACAATCAAAGTTGGATTCCGTGTTTCGGAGAGTTGAGGGCCTTGATTATGTACGAGTCGCATAGGTCAAAATATTCTATTCATCCTGGATCGGGAAAGATGTATCAAGACCTGAAGAAGCTGTATTGGTGGCCCAACATGAAAGCAAAAATTGCCACTTATGTCAGCAAGTGTTTAACATGTGCAAAGGTTAAGATAGAATATCAAAAACCATCTGGTTTGTTAGTTCAACCAGAAATCCCACAATGGAAATGGGAGAATATAACAATGGACTTCGAGACTAAGTTGCCAAAGATGGCGGCTAGGCAAGACACAATTTGGGTAATCGTTGATCGTCTCACTAAATCTGCTCATTTCTTGCCTATAAGAGAAGATGACACGTTAGAGAAATTGACGAGACAATACTTGAAGGAAGTAGTCTCAAAGCATGGGGTACCAGTTTCGATCATCTCTGATCGTGATGGGAAATTTACTTAACATTTTTGAAAGTCTCTACGTAAAGCATTAGGTACTCGATTGGATATGAGTACAACCTACCATACAAAGACCGATGGTCCATTTGAGGCGTTGTATGGGCGCATGTGTCGATCACCCATCTGTTGGGCTGAAGTTGGGGACAGTCAGCTCACTGGCCCGGAGATCATCCACAAAACAACCGATAAAATAGTTCAAATCAAGAGCCGTATCCAAGCTGCCCATGATCGTCAAAAGAGCTATGCCGACGTAAGACTAAAACTTCTTGAGTTTCAAGTAGGAGATAAGGTCATGTTGAAAGTATCTCCTTGGAAAGGAGTGATACGTTTCGGCAAACGGGGAAAGTTGAACCCTTGTTATATTGGACCTTTTAAGATCATTTCCAAAGTAGGAACCGTTGCCTATCTTCTTGAACTCCCAGAGAAGTTGAATAGAGTTTATAGTATGTTTCACGTCTCAAAATTGAAGAAATGCATAGCTGATGAACCGCTTGCTATACCGTTAGAGGAGATCTAAGTCGATGACAAATTGAACTTCATCGAGGAACCCGTCGAGGTTATGGATGGGGAGGTCAAGCATCTGAAGCAGATCCATATCCTAATTGTCAAAGTGCGCTGGAACTCTAAGAGAGGTCCTGAGTTCACCTGGGAGCGTAAAGACCAAATGCAAAAGAGATACCCACACCTTTTCACCAACTCTGCACTTGCAGCAGAGGTTGCGACCTAAGCTTGGAGGACAAAGCTTCTTTAACGGGGAAAGAATGTGACAACCCGAGAATTCCCATTTAATAAATTAGTCGTTTCTGTGTAGTAATTTAAATTTTTAAAAGTTCCATTAAGTTTTTTCGTGTAACCGGGAAGTTGTTTCATTATTATCTAAGAATCGTCACCGGGAGCGAACCGAAACGTCAAACGTTGTAGTATTTTGGCAATAGCTATGTTTTTACATTATATGGCAATCTTTGAAATTTCATAATTTTTGGTGATACCGTTATTCGTTTCGTTACTTGCGTTATCTGTGTTTTACCTAAACTATAAGCTTAAATTTGCATAAGACAAGCTTAATCACATGATATGTACTAGCTAATTTCTCATTGGTGGATCATTTTGGTCCCCCCTCCCCTTTCTTTGTCTTATTTTAGGCACACACACATACATTTAGTGTGTGAAGTAAACTTGTGATTTATATAACTTGGTTACTTCCATTTTGTTATTCATAATACTCACACACTTTACATTTGAGCTTTTCTTTCTCTCTTATTCATCCAAAACCCATGAACATATATAAACACATACAAATTCATACATTTTTCAACTTTGATCAAAAACACTTGAAGATTTATTGAAGGTTTGATCATTTGTATCATCCGGGTATTTGTTAAACAACATTTGGGTTGTTATTAATCTCTGTTCATCATCCAAATCATCTAATTTTTGCAAGTCTTCAAATTCTCAAATAACTAGTACTTTCATACTTCTTATGATGCATACATACTAGTTGTACAAATTATTTTGTATAAACAAAGGTTTTAAAACTACATAAACCCTAAAAAGGTATATACATGTTTCGAAAATATTAGAAAGAAACATAAGGAAATCTTAGTTTTGTGATCGTGGTTATTTTTCTGCAATCAAAGTAATATTATATGGCTTATTTTATTCGGCTTGTGTAAATAAGCTTTTGGAAAGCTTATTTGATTATTTCTGAGCTTTTTGGACCTACATATGGTTCGGCCCAAGTGACAAAGGAACAAGGAGTTTTTATTTAGTTTATTTTGGGTTGACTTATATTTTGTTAGTTTATTTTCTAGCTTATTTTGAAAGGACAAACGATAAACTTATTCGGCTTAATAAATAAACTCGAATATATTTTATTAGGGTTTATAGTCGTGTCCCACATACAAGACCCAACATCATGAGCTTATTTTTGAGCTTATGTATTTTGGCTTATTATACTTGACTTATTGTGAGCTTATTGATAACTTATTTTTAGGTCACGTGTTTACTACTTAATGTTTTGCTTATCGGAATAAATGGATAGGTAAAACTACATATTTTGGACTTATCGGGCCAAGGCCCAACATATATACACAACACCAAGGCGTAAAAGCTACGGTGTAGCTTAATGGATAAGTTCGTTAGTAGCTTATTTAATAGTCTACGATTTAGATGCGTTACGTTTAATTATTTTTAAACGCTGGACTTTGCAAATAATAATGGATTTGATGATGTATAAATTCTAATTATAAAAAGTGGATTGAAAGTGGTTTGAAAATAGTTTTAAACAAAGTCTACAACTTTGGAAAAACGTGTAAACACGAACGGGTCATGCCGAAATTTTTATAAATTATTACACTTAGAAAAATATTAGAAAACGCGCAATAAAAACTAGACATGGAAATTTAATCAAATGCCGAATAATATATGTATAAAAATATATATGTATGTATGTAATATTTAGACGTTTATATATGTATGTAATATTAAAATACATATTATTTTTACTCGTTTACTTACGGAAACATTTTATCTCTATACGATCACAAACGTTAGTTTTTAGATATATATTAACAAAAGTACACTAGTATATACCTATGCATTTTCCGTAAATTCTCTTCGATCCGATACTAAACTAAATGACCATTTCATAGGTTGTTTTCGCATATCGTCGTTTGTTACTGAGTGAATTATTTCTAGACTATTCACAACCTCAATTCACTAAATCAAGGTGAGCTCATAGCCCCACTCTTTTACTCATTTTGAATAAATGTTTTATAACTTGGGATGAGAAACATTGTTTTTTTTTAAAACTGGACACAAGTACGTTACGTGAGATTTCCCTGTTTACGTGTTGCATAAGTAGCTTTTAGACTACTACTGCCCGAACTATCATGAACTGTCAATCTCTTGACTGGAGGACCGGTCAAGGGAGTGCGAGTGAATAAATAGATCTATTAGGACTAATTATCCCTATCCGGGTGAGTAGCGCTCACTACCCACGGGGCGCTCGATAAACGGATATATGTCATGTCGAACTGGTTAGGTTGTCTATGGTCGGACACCTAGAAGGGCAAACAAATACTTATAGCAATGTACATGCTATCTTTTGTAATTAGCTTCAGTGTCATGAGCTTAGTGCAACGTAAATACCTTTTTATGTGAAGTTGTATCTGTTATAACTGTCGCATACGTTTTGATATCTTGTGGTCCACTATAATAGCGTTTGTACTAAACCTATCTTGTGGTTCACTCAAATTTATGTTGACATTTTAAACATGTTTTTCTCAGGTGCTTAGCATGGATGCAATAGCTTGACTTATGTGAAGTCTATTTGCTTGTACCGGTTTACTAGAGATTTATCGATGTCTATAAATACCCTTGTTGAACTTATTTAAGCTTCCGCATTTTAACTTTGAATCTTTTAAATTTGATAGATGTAAAACTTATTATTATTTTAAAACTTTGCAACGGTGTTTATTTTTCAAAACGTACCCTTAGAGGTCATTCTTTATGCTTTATACTTGAGATGCTCAATAAAGTCACTCCTCCGGACACGTATTCCGTCCAGGCCCCGTCTGAGGGTGTGACATAAGGCACATGCTGATCATGGACAAGACTGCTCTCCATGGCTGGTAAAGTGCATTAACAGACATAGCAAACACATTCCTGAGCGTGCTGGGGTATCCCAGAGTGTTGACATATTCCGTTACTATATCACTAGAAGGCGGAGCCACAAAAGGATTGTTGTCATCAGTTGGAGTGATATCAAGTGCATCTCTAAGAAGATCTTTGTAAAGATTGAACCATTGCTCATCTAACTGACAGCTGTACAACCCGGTAGATGAATTGAAACACATGGTGTCCCAAAACTGAATGTAGATAGCAGGAATCGTAAATGACGCAGTGAAGGCCCTGAAGAAGTTGGTGTTCTTCAGTAATGCTACAGCAATCGGGAAGATAGGATTCCTCTGAGACTTTAGTACATCAAGTACTCAGTTACTCTTGTCGATGGGCACCCACTTGTTTACTGGCAGTATTTGATCATCCATTCTGATCGGTGGTGCGACATCAGGAGCTTGTTCAATAGGAGCATCATTCGCAGGAATGTTCATGTCAGCCATAGTATCTGCACAAGTAGATCTAACAGCAGGACATACATACAGATATATGATGTTAGATAGGAGCAATTGCTCAAAGGGATGTCAACCTTGGAATAAGTTAACCCAAAGATATTTGACAGATTGCTAAACCAATCTAATGACAACTCGCTAAATGATTCAAAGAATGATCCTCAACTCACTACAACACTTGACTCGCTGCCAAATTGGAAAATTTTGAAATAGAGGGTTAATTATTATAATAAATAAAATTTTCTTTACCTCGCTAAAAAGTAGCGAGTTACTTGCACCCAGTTAAATAATCAAGACTATTTAATCCGCTAGTGATAACTCGCTAATGACAACTCGTTATGAATATTCTTATTAAAATACTAACTCGCTATTAAATTTGAAAATTTTGAAATGGCGAGTTGAATATTTTAACAAAAATATAAATCTTCATCAACTCGTTACAGGTTAGCGAGTTGCCTGTTCATGATAATATAATATTCATAACTTGCTAACATTCATTACAACTCGCTACTAATCATAACTCGCTACCAAGAAAAATCATTCAACTCGCTACTTAGAATTATTCCAACTCGCTACCTAGCACAACGACAATACGCTAAGTCCTAAAGTTATGCAAACCAGCAAAGGGTTTGAGAAAGCACAAGATAATCGCTTAAACACCATTCTTAAATGTTAGCCTCAAAATATTGACTTGAACAATGGAAGCTTCGGTCATTATTTAATTATATGTTGTAATAGGCTAAATAAGGTAGACGGGCTCATTAATGTAATCTAACCGGTCACGTGTATCGGGCGAAAGCCCAAGTAATCCCGAGCTCAGCCCGTAGAAATACCAAAGGCATGCAAGCCTTTTGGTTGATGTATAAATACACCTCACCAAGAAAGGTGAGGTGGTTGGTTCATTTCTTGTAAGATACTTTATCTAATCAACCTACTTTTTCTCTCCTTTATCTCTCAAGCAAATCGCAAACACCATACACTAATCTTATTCTTATTTATTTTGTGCTATCAAGACATTAAAGTAAAGTGATTATAGGGTCACCTACATTTGGTATCAGTCGCCTCGGGTGGATTATGTTTGTGTACAATTTTTTTTCATGGTTTATAAGCTTCTTTAAGCTTATTTCATGGCTTATTCATAGTATAAGCTCACGAATTCAAAGTTTAGTTACGTTTTTGGAAGAAAATCATGTACTTTTGTGCTTATTGTTCTTCCTAGATCATGTGTTAGCAAATTCGTGGCTAGAAATTTTACTTTTCTTAGTTTTATTTTTGATTTTCTAAGTTGCATTTTGACTAAAAGGTTGTTGTTTGATCCGAAAAGCTTGTACTTTCTTGTTTAGAATACTTGTAATAGCTTATTTAGGTTAGTGGTTAGCTTATTTCATAAGCAAGTTGGAAGATTTGGGCTTATTCTTAAATTTGAAGTTTTTTTCTTCGTTGCGTTTTGTCAAAAACGTGACTGCGTTTTGTGGTAAAGACAACCAAGTACCGTACTTGAAAACGACCCCTGAAAATGACTTGTACTTGTTGTGTTTTATGTACTTCAGCAGGTTACGTTTGGTGAAGATACTCTTGCGTTTTGTCTAGAAAAACTTGCGTTTTGTCTAAAAAACTTGCGTTTTGATCTTGCGGTTTGCCTAGAAGAATCATTGCGTTTTATTGAAACTTGCATTTTGCAAGTGATTGAAGACCTTTATAGCTAGCAAACAAAACGAAACTCTGCCAAAATTTTCTAAATGTTGCGTTTTGTGAAGAAAATCGCATTGCGTTTTGTTAAAAAGAGTTGTGTTTTGCTTTTGCGGTTTGTCTCAAGACATTGCGTTTTGTCAAATTTGTGCAATTGCGTTTTGTCAAAAACTTTGGCATTGCGTTTTGTGACCTAGTTGCGTTTTGTCTCATTACAAGACACTCCGTTTTGTTTGAGCAATTGCGTTTTCTCAAAAACTTTGGCATTGCGTTTTGTGATCTAGTTGCGTTTTGTCAACATTTCAGGACTTAGACTTTGAGAATTGTAACGAACATAGAAATTAACAACAAACCTCAAGACTTATTAAACGAACTTTGGAATTTAATTCAGACTACAAGGACAATAAATCTAAAACAACAAACTTTAACAACAACAATTATTTTTTACGATTTCCTCTCGATTTTGTAAAATCCCGCGAAAGAACTCAATTTCTCGGTTTAAATCTTTGACGTGTAAAATCCCATGAAAATTAATTACATTCAATCAATCACAGATTCAATCACAACACATCTACTTAAGATCCACTTTATCACTTCATAACTCTACAATCATTCATCACGACAACTCCAATCATAACTTTCACAACCGACAGTCAAATGCATAATAACATCATGGCAGCTGGTTCAAGGGATCGTCCACCAATGCTTGGAATAGGACGATATGCACAATGGCGATCACGGTTCTTAAGATACATTGATACAAGACCAAATGGTGATGCCTTAAAGAAATGCATTCTCGAAGGTCCTTACACTCCAACTACTGTAGTAATTCTAGCTGTACCTGCAACAGATAATTCTCTAGCCATTCCTGAACAAACCACAGTTGAGACTGTCCTGAATATGTCTCCTGCAAACAAAGCTTATTTTGAATCAGAAAAAGAAGCGATTCATTTGATATTCACTGGAATTGGAGATGAAATCTACTCGACTATTGATGCATGCAGAACAGCTCATGAAATGTGGATAGCTATTGAAAGGCTACAACAAGGTGAATCTCTCAACATTCAAGATGTCAAGACCAATTTGTTTTAGGAATTTGGAAAATTCACTTCTGATGATGAAGAGTCAATGAAGTCTTACTACTCCTGATTTTACAAGATGATGAATGAAATGATAAGAAACAACTTGACAGTTGCTATGATGCAAGTCAATGTTCAGTTTCTTCAACAACTTCAACCAAAATGGTCAAGGTTTGTGACAATTGTCAAGCAACAACACGACTTGGATACACTCTCATATCACAAGCTATTTGACGTTCTGAAACAATATCAAAAGGAAGTAAATGAAATCCGTGCTGAAAGAATAGCCAAGAATGCTAACCCATTAGCACTTGTTGCTGCTGCTCAACCACATCAAGATCCTTATTATCATGCACCAAAGTCTCACAGATCTCATGCAACTACCAGACACAAAGGCAAAGTGATAGCCAAACCATTCACACCTCCATCTGAGTCAGCTTTTGAAGAAGACAGTGATCCTGAACAAGCTCAAAAGGATAAGGACATGCAAAAAAATTTGGCACTTATTGCAAAGTACTTCAAAAAGATCTACAAACCTACCAACAACAACCTCAGAACTTCTTCAAACTCCAGAAACAAGAATGTGGATACTACTCCAAGGTACAAGAATGACAATCAGACTAGACAGTTTGGGAATCAAAGGACAATGACAGTTGCTGAGGCTAGGGAGAATGTAGGTAGTCAGGTAGTGCAGCAGACTGGGATACAGTGTTTCAATTTCAAGGAATTTGATCACTTCGCTAAGGAATGCAGAAAACCAAAAAGGGTGAAAGACTCAATGTATCACAAGGAAAAGATGTTGCTGTGCACATAAGCTGAGAAAGGTATTCCATTAAGAGCAGAGCAAGATGATTGGCTAAAGGATACGGATGAAGAGATTGATGAACACGAATTGGAAGCACATTACAGCTATATGGCAAAGATCCAGGAGGTTCCAACTGTAGACTCAGGAACTCCTACTGAGCCATTGGAACAAGTACACAACAATGCTAAATATAATGTGTTTACTAATGTGAGACAGCATTCTGAGCAATCTGAATCCACTAGTAACACATGTGTAGTGGAAAAGGATGATAGTAATGTCACTCCTGATTCACCGGATATGTGTGATAATGATATTCAGGATGACCAAAATGCTGTAGAATGTGATGATGAGCGTGTTGCGCTTGCTAATCTAATTGCAAATTTAAAACTCGATGTTGATGAAAATAAAAAGATTCAAAAGCAATTAAAGAAAGCAAACTCACTAAAAGACAATTCACCCTTGGTGAAAGAGCAAAAAGCTTAGCAAGAAACAAAATACGTGATTCCGGAAGGTTTTTACGTTTCTGGGTCGTTTCCCAACGAGGCGTGAATTTGAATAATCAAGAGTCAGATCAAGATTGCGTGAATGAATGATCAATGATTTTTTGGTTTTTGATTTAATTTATACAATGAATATGCACAAATAATACAAAAGAAAACTACAAACAAAGGCTATAACGGCTTAACACTAAAAACGATTACGGGAATCGAAACGAAAAACGGGAAAACACAATTTTAACAAAAATAAGTTCTAAAATATAAAAATTAAAGCTAATTTATTCTAAATGATCAAAAACGATCCTACAAATGCTAAAAAAAATTAAAGTCTAAAAGGTTTTAAAATGAAAACGAGATCGGGGTTGGGAAACCCGTTCTTTAAAAATCGAAAATCTACAAAATTAACCTAAAAAATGAAAATTTATTTTTTGTAGATATTATTTAACAAAAGAAAATTTAAAAAAAGAATTATATTTTTTTGATTATTTTCTATTTATTATGGATTAAATAAGTTTTTAATCTAATTAAATTATAAAAAATACTAAACTATTTTTAAAAATTCAAAAAAAATTACAAAAAATACCAAAGACTATAAGGATTCTAGGAAAAATAAAATGGGACCAACAGCTTATCCTAATAAGCTGTTAAAAATCAAAACAACTTATGGGCTTATTGGGCTGAAAAGCCCTATTATATATTTTCTATGCAATTGAAAACGAAAAAGACCCAAGGGCGCGTTGGTAGAGTGTGTGTATGTTAAGGGTGAGGTCGCAGGTTCGAGTAAAACTAATGAAAATAAACATTTTTCATAACTATGACTTTTTTAGAAAACGTGTAAATAAGCTGGAAATTTGCTTAAAAGATGGCAGAATGCCTTCTAAGCTAAATGGCTTAAGGCCTTTTTCTTTTTGGCTTTTTATACTACATAAGCTAACAAGAGAACCAATAAGTTGAAAAAGAACATAAAGGCAATACAAATAAGCACTAGGGATAACAATTTATATAACAAAATAAGCTAGTAAAGCTTATAAGACAGATTAACTATATAAGCCTATTAAGTTTTACTAAAACTGTCCAAGTTATTTAAGCATTTAATAAGCACTCATCTATTAAAAAAACTGAAAACAGATGTATACCTAAGCCTATTAAGCAATATTGAACAAAAATTAAGCAAATCTAATGAGCCATAAGCTCATAAAAGCAAATAAGCACTTATTCAAACACTGCTAGCCAAACAGACCATATAGCCACCTTTGTGCTTATTTTTAAGCCACTAGATAAAAACTTATGGGAAAAAGACTTGCATATTCTTAAAGATTGACCTTTGGGCTATATTTATCATTAAATAAAAAACATTTTGAAGCAATAGTAAACCATGAAAAAGCTTATGAAAAATGCTAATTTGCTCAGCATATGCTGAATTTTTGGCTTTTATAAAAGACTTAACATCTACTTGCAGGCCTAGATTAAAGTTAATAAAAATTGATTAAAATTTAAGATAAGCTCAAACATATTGAGATTGGCTTACAAGAGCTTGTGCACCAATTTACAAACCTTAAGATTAACTTAAGCCTAACTAGATTTGGGGTTAAAAATTGAACTTTTTAAAAGAATACTTAGACAGATTTTTGGTTAAACCATAGACAACACTAGTTGAAACTCTACACACAATTCTAATGTATTTTAACACTCAAAATGGACATAACAATATGGACTTATATCAATTTTAAGCAGATATTCAAAATAAGCAAAACTAGCAATCAATAGCACCACAAACTTAGACCAAAGCTAATTTAATCTTATCTTATGATATTTAACTTATTAAACCTTAATAAAGATACTTATTATACCATAATTTAGCTAAATGAAACAGGCTTAGTGACTCAAAGACAAAAATTATTCATTTTGACCCATTTTGGGACTTATGCCAAACACCCCTTAACAAAATGAAAATTACTTATTTAGACTTAACAGCAAAGATTAAGCTAGAAAATTTATTTAACAGATGATGGAAATGATATAAAAAGACTAAAAAGCAAACTCTAACAAGAAATAAGCACTTATTTATAAGCTGAGCTAGTTGGCAGTATTAACTATAATATTAACACTATTACCTTAAAATTGAATTTAACTAATATTTATGATCTAGTATGCAAACCTATGATATTTTCAGCTGAAATAAGGTAATATAAGCAAAGATAAGCATCAATAAGCAAGTTAACAGTGCTATGGCTTAAAGTGAGTAATACTGCATACCCTTGGTCCTAGCTTTATCATGAGTTGTCAAAAGCTTATCAAAAGCTCTCAAGAGCTTGTCTGTACCCAATTTAATCCATAAGCTCCCCTAGAAATGGCTTTTTACCCAATGAGCTTAGATAAGCAATAGCACAGTAACTACTTTCTTTTAAACACAAAGTAACTTAAACTTGAGAATTGCTTAAAAACTTAGAAGTAAACAAAGAACTTATTTTTATAAAATTACATTCTAATAAAAAAAAACTAGATATCTTTGTCGTGTGTTTTTGCCTCCCTTTTATAGCTGAGCCATAGCCATCTTGTCGACATTAAACTTCACACCTAGACCATTGATTAACTTCAACAAATTTGAGCCTTTGATTCATCCTCCATTATTGTCCACCAAAATTACTATTAGTGGTATAGATTTGGTTAATTTCAAGTGGGAAATAAGTGGGATTTGAGTGGTAAGATTAGGTGAAGTTGCAGGGTGAAAAGGAGAGGGGGGGTGAATAGTAACTCTTAGTGAGTAAAAGTTTTTGACTGGGGATTGACTTTAGGACGTGGGGTGAAATCGGGGTGAGGGTTGAGGGACTAAAAGGGTAAATTTTGAAAGTAGAGGGGGTGACATAGTTAGTCCCTAAGGACTAACTATGAAAATGGTTAAGGGTTGAGGCTAACGGTCGTTAAATGGTATATTGGGCTAATGGGCTTGGGCCGGTTTGGGTTAGGATTGGATTTGGACTTTTCTTTTTTTTATATTTTGGGCTTTTAGTTAACTAAATGGCTTAATGGGCTGACCTGGCCCATTAAGCAGGGTACGGGTTGGCCCAATAAGAAATTTATATCCTCGGCTTTGGTTTTTTGCTCTCTTTCCAAATTCGAGCCCGGTTTTGTCCGTTTTGACTCTGTTTTTGTCCTTTAGTGAAAATCCGGAACCTGCACAGTATATAAAGCAAAACGAACATATATTTGGCATTTTTTATCCGTTTTTAGTCATTTAAGCTCGTTTTATAGGGTCAAAGGTATGTGTAATTAAACACATACCAATGACAATAAAAAGATTCAAAAGTAATTAAAGAAAGCAAACGCATCACTTGCTCAAGAATTGAAAGAATGTAAATCTATTCTTGAGGAAACTAGTAGATCTCTGGGGGAATCTAATAGTATTAAGGATAGTTGTTTAGTTGCACTTCAAAATAAACAAGCTGAGTTTGAGATGTACAAGGCCTTTAATGATCGTACAGTTGACTATGACAAACTTGAACATAAGTTAAATGAGACTCTAGGACTATTAGATCAAAAAGAAATTGACATACAAGAAGGTTTAAAAGTTAAAGCCTATGAAATTTCTGTTGTCAAAGAAAAACATAATGAGTTGGTCAAACAGAGTCTTCTAACAAAGTCACATTACGAAGGTCTTGTCAAAGAGAAAACAAAGGTCATAACGGATTTAAAACTTAAGGAAGAAAAAGATATTGACAAAATGATTTCAATGGATCAGCAATTAAAGCGTTTGAATGAAATTGTTTACGAAAGGAATCAATCCGTCCAAACCATTCATATGTTAGCACCCAAAGGGCCAACATTTAATGGTAGACCTACCTTTGCAAACCTAATGTACCTTAAAAATGTTCAATATGAGAAACCATGTTTGTATGAGATCCCAAATGACCAATCTGATCTTGCAAATAGACTTGTCCCCGATTGGGAAGAGACTCTAACTCTTAAAGAAGAGAGTCTGACTCTTGAATAAAGACGTAGTGAAACCCTATGACTACACAAAGTTAAATAGTCTTTATGAAATTTTCAAACCCCCAACACAGGAATATCAAATACAGTTGGCTCATGCAAATGAAATAAGTTAGAAAATGTAGAGAAAAACATTCGTGCAAACAAAACCGAATATTCTAAAAAACATAGCTTTCTTACCTGTGTCAAAATCAATAAGAAAAAGTCGACAAGCGTATAATGTCATGACGAATAACATAAATCATCTTAGAGAAATTTTCGATCAAGCTTGGGTGAAACATTCTCAGGATCTTTCCCGTGCCCTAACTGCTAAAGATATGGAAATCCTGATTAAGACATGTTTGATGCCCCTTGCCCTTAAGACTCAAAATGATAGTTTCGCATTTGTTCATGAACTTAAGCAAGAAATGCATGATGATTTAAAGTATGTTGAATCACTTGAAAATGAAATTGACGAACTTGAATCTGATAAGGCAGAATTTTCAAACATGTATGATATGCTCTTGCAAGAATGTATGTCTAAAGATGTTATGTGTTCCTATTTGCATTCGTTATTTGATTTAGATGCGCACACTAAATTGCAATGTTTATATCTTCATAAAGTGAAAGAATGTGAATGTCTGGCATAAAAGCTTTTGAAACAAACTGAGTCTGTTAGTAAAGCCATTTATACTAAGCTTTTGATAAGTTTTGCTAAATTAGAAAAACACTTGATTTCTCTTGAACTGGTTTACAACAATGTCGAGAAAAAATGAAAAATGACACAGTTTGCAAAGAAAAAGTGTCAAATGTATTTCAAAAGGAACGTGAACAATATTTTGAGATACAAGATTTGAAAGCTCAATTGCAAGACAAGCACATTGCTATTAGTGAGTTAAAGAAACTCGTTGAGAAATGCAAAGGAAAGTCTGTGGAAACTAAGTTTGATAAACCATATGTTGTTCGACAATCGAATTCTCAAAGGATTCCCAAAAAAAATATTTCAGAGAGTTTATCAAAACAAGTCACTATACAGACTTTGCCTCAAACAGCATGGCGAGCTGTAAGAAACACAAATGTGATTAATACAGGAATGTATCGAGTTGACACTAGGACAACACATACTAGAGCACCATAGTTGCCTCAGACTTCCAGGACTGCTAATCCTCGCGTGTCTACCTCTACATGAGTAAGTCACAAAACTAATGTTAGCACACCACAGCTTAAGAGTACTCAAATGAAAGATAAGGTCGTGCCAAACACTAGTCAAGTGAAGCTTAAGAAGACTAAAGTAGAAGACCACCGGAGGATTTCTAGTATTTCTAATCAAACAAAGTCTGTAACTGCGTGTAATGACAGTTTAAAATCCAAAACTTCGAATGTTAATGTTGTTTGTGCTACTTGTGGAAAATGTGTGTTCAATTTGAATCATGATGCTTGTGTTTCTGAATATTTGAATGACGTGAATGCTAGAACTAAGAAGCCTAATGTAGTGTCTATTAGTATTAGAAAACCCAAAAGTCAAGCGACCAAATCTGCTGCAACACAACGTAAGAAAATAGTTGCATCAATATCCACTATCCAGAATTCCAAGAGTTAGTATAGGATGCTGTATGAGAAAACTAGTAAGACATGGAAATGGTGGATAGTACAATAATGCCCATCAGGATTTAAATGGGTTCCTAAGACAAAAACAAAATGGGTGCCTAAAGTTAGGACTGAGACTGTGCAAAAGAAAGTTAGCTTTACTATCAATAATGCATCAAGGATAACCAATGTCTTGACACTAACAAATACTTTAGGATCCAATTTGTCAAATATTCTATCGTCCTCTAATTCTCTTGCAGATTGTTCAACTCATCCTATTCATTGTTGACTCTGGATGCACAAAGCACATGATGGACAATCTAACACTGCTGTGCAATTTTGCTAAAAAATATCTGGGTACTGTTCATTTTGGCAATGATCAATTTGCTCCAATTCTTGGTTATGGATATTTAGTTCAAGGAAATATCACGATCAACAGGGTTTATTACGTCGAAGGTCTCAATCACAATCTTTTCTCGATTGGTCAATTTTGTGATGCGGATTTGGAGGTTGCTTTTCGGAAATCTACATGTTTTGTTAGAGACCTTCAGGGAAACGATTTACTTACTGGTATCCGTGGATCTGATCTCTATACAATATCTCTTCAAGAAACAACTTCATCTACTCTAATCTGTCTAATGGCTAAAGCCTCACCAACTCAAGCATGGTTATGGCATCGAAGACTATCACATCTCAACTTCGATTACATCAACTTGCTTTCAAAGAAGGATATCGTGATTGGTTTACCGAAACTGAAATATGTCAAGGATCAACTATGTTCTTCTTGTGAAGTGAGTAAAGCAAAAAAAAGCTCATTCAATACAAAGGCTACTCCAAGTTCGAAAGGACGGCTAAATTTGCTTCATATGGACTTATGTGGTCTAATGCGGGTTGCTAGCCTAAATGGGAAGAAATATGTTCTGGTAATTGTAGACGACTACTCCAGATATACTTGGACTCTATTTCTACGATCCAAAGAAATCTTCAAGCCTCGATAATTTCTGTTCGAACTGACAGAGGCACCGAGTTCTTAAACAAGACACTCAATGCATTTTTTAAAGAAGAAGGAATCGAGCATCAAACTTCTACCCCTCGAACACCTAAACAGAACGGCGTTTTTGAAAGATGAAACCGTACTCTTATCGAGGCTGCTAGAACGATGCTCTTGGCTTCTAAACTTCCTTTGTTCTTTTAGGCTGAAGCGAT
The DNA here is from genome assembly GCA_026074375.1 of Tanacetum coccineum. NCBI lineage: Eukaryota > Viridiplantae > Streptophyta > Magnoliopsida > Asterales > Asteraceae > Tanacetum > Tanacetum coccineum. Next base: position 17,744 of record BQNB010012194.1, on the reverse strand, counting down.
TGCAACCGCATGCTATACTCAAAACAGATCTATCATCATCTCGCGACATGAGAAAATGGCATATCACATCATCAATGACAGGAAACCCTCAATTAAACACCTTCACATTTTTGGTTGCACATGTTACCTAACCAGAGATGGTGAAAATCAGGATAAAATGAAAGAAAAAGGGGATCCATGCATTCTGGTGGGATACTCCACTCAGTCAAAGGGATATCTTGTTTACAACAAGAGAACCCAATTGATAGTTGAATCCATACATCTTTGATTTAATGAAATCAAAGAGATGCAAGAGACGTCTGTTGCTAATGACACTTCAGGCCTCATTCCCCAATGATAAAAGGCGTCAGATTATGACAACTCTGGCCCCATCCCCCAACTACAAAATGTTTTTCCTTCAGCTGATACATCAGTTCTGTCACAACAAGAGTTCGATATTCTTTTCGGTCCTTTGTACGATGAGTTTTTCAATGCAGGTACTTTAAGTGTCAACAATTCTTCTTCTCCCGATGACAATTCTAAACAAGACACACCACCTACAATGAATAATCCATCTTCAACAAAACCAACAACTCCAACTACAAATGTTCATGCTAAGGAAAACACCGATAATCAAGCAGAGTTACACAGTTCCAACAAGATGAATTTATCAATCCTTTCTGTACTCTGGTACAAGAAATTGTTGAGTCTTCCTCACACAACATTAACATTGATAATTCAAATATGCATACCTTTTATCACCCATACTATTCCAAATTCTAATGGACAAAAGATCACCCGCTAGAACAAGTTCGTGGAAATCCATCCAAGCCAGTGCAAACAAGACGACAACCTGAAACATATCCTAAAATGTATATGTTCGTGCTCACCGTGAGTACTGCTGAACCAAAAACCATTAAAGAAGCAATGGATGATTCTGTATGGATTGAGGCGATGCAAGAAGAGCTTTATCAGTTTGACAGACTCGAAGTCTGGGAACTCGTTGATAAACCTTTTTGCAAGAACATAATCATGCTAAAGTGATTATGGAAGAATAAAAAGGATGAATATCAAATTGTAATTCGCAACAAGGCACGACTTGTAGCTAAGGGCTATGCTCAGGAATAAGGTATTGATTTCAAGGAATCTTTAGATCCAGTTGCTCGCTTGGAAGCTGTTCGGATCTTCGTCGCATATGTTGCACACAAGTCTTTTCCAATCTACCAAATGGACGTGAAAATGGCATTTATTAATGGTCCACTGAAGGAGGAGGTTTATGTTGCACAACCAGACAGGTTCATTGATCCGGACCATCCAAAAAAGGTTTACCGTCTAAGGAAAGCTCTTTATGGATTGAAACAAGCTCTAAGAGCATGGTATGATAAACTCTCATCTTTCCTGATGTCCAAAGGCTTTACTAAAGGTACCATTGACCCTACTCTATTCACGAGATGATACGGGGAGGACATTCTACTTATGCAAATTTACATCGATGACATCATTTTTAGGTCTACAAACGCTAAATTTTCTAAACGATTTGAAAAATTAATGCACAGTAGATTTGAGATGTCCTTAATGGGGGAGATGAAATTCTTTTTAGGACTTCAGATCCACCAATCCCTAAGAGGTATCTTTATCAATCAGGCCAAGTACACTTCAGAAATCCTAAAGAAACATGGTATGGACAAAAGTGAAAGCATTGGTACACCATTGGCTACAAAACCTAAACTTAATGCAGACTTGAGTGGGAAACTCGTAGACCAAACTGACTACCGTAGTAAATCTGGGTCACTCATGTATCTGACATCTAGTAGATCAGACATTGTGCAAGCAGTATGCTACTGTGCACGTTATCAAGCAAGACCGACTGAAAAACACCTCAAAGAGGTTAAAAGAATCTTTCGATACTTAAGGGGTACCATTAACATGGGACTCTGGTATCCGAAGGATTCTGGATTTGAACTAACAGCTTTTTCATATGCCGACCATACCGGATGCCTTGATACACGCAAAAGCACTTCTGGAGGAATACAATTATTACAGTGCAATGTCATCAGCAGAGGCTGAATACGTGGCGTTATCTGCAAGTTGTGCTTAAGTAATGTGGATGAGGACACAGCTTAAAGATTATGGCTTCAACTACAACAAAATACCATTGTATTATGACTCTCAGTCTGCCATAGCAATCTCATGCAACCTCGTGCAGCACTCTCGTACCAAGCACATCCATACTCGATATCATTTCATCAAGGAACAGGTTGAAAACGGTATTATTGAATTGTACTTTGTCACAACTAAATACCAACTAACTGATTTGTTTACTAAAGCCTTGGCTGAAGATAGGTTTTAGTATCTTGTCAGACGAATTGGTATGAGATGTTTGACTCCAGCAGAACTGGAGGTTCTGGCAAATGAATTTGTTTGATATTTCATCAAACATCGCTTGTAAATATTTATAAGAAAAACAAAATACATAAATATAAAATTTCAAAAGAAAAAAAAGAAAATACAAAATAAAAAAATTAGAAAATGTTTCACAAAAAGATTCTTCTTGACATGTCTCTTGGAATCGATAATATTTACGTACATAGAAATGTTGATTAACATCGACACGGACGTGTAAATGAAGTTCGAGCAAGAGTTCAAATGCTTTCAAAACATGTCATTTCTAATTTTTCTTTTTGACTTATGTGCAAATATCAATACATAACCCGGACTTCAAATAAAGGAAAGTTTATCTATCAAGATAACTTATCCTAACAACGAGAAAATCAACTTCTCTCGGTCTTGAGCTATTCTTAAAAGACATTTAAAGTTTTAAGAGTTAAGATCAACATAGACCCATTATTTGTCATAGATCAAATGAATCAATCTTAACCATCTATTTTTTCATCAAAAATAAAAAAACCCACTTTCCACCTCTTTTTTAAAAATAAAATATCTTACAAACGGTAAATCGTCACACGACAAAAAATACTCCATCGCGATGAGTATTTTTTTATCTTTCAGTAGACGGGTGACACGATATACTTTAGAGGAAATTTTTTTCGATTTTTTTTTCAGTCATGAATTACGAAAATCATATATGATTCGTATAACGAATCATATATGATTGTATAACAAATATATATGATTTATGTAATCATTTATGAATGTTTCATAAAATCTTATATGATTTGTGATTCGGTAAAACTTTTTTTCAATTTGTTTCAGTCGACGAATTAGGCGAAAATCATTATGATTCGTATGTACGAATCATTATATGATTCGTATTACGAATCATATATGATTTCATAAATTCATATATGATTTTCATTAAAATCTTATATGATTTCATAAATCATATATGATTTCATAAAATCATATATGATTTCATAAATCATATATGATTTCATAAAATCATATATAACTTCAAAAAATCATAAAAAAATGTTTGTCGAAAGTACAAAGTGTCGTCCCTCTATAGAAAGATAATTTAATTCTCGTCGCGATGATATATTTTGTTTTGCGTAACGATTAACAGTGTGTGAGATATTTAATTTTTTTAAAAAGGTTGAAAGTGGTTTTTTTTATTTTTGATAAAAAAAATGAGTGGCTAGGATTAGTTCATTGGGTCTATGACAAATATTGGGTCTATATTGAACTTCAAGTTTTAAGCCCAAGAAAAAGAATAGTGTACGCATAACTGCGCTTACCCTTTCAAAATGTTGAACATAATTTTTCAAGAATTTCTCAATGACAATTCATAATCTTTCAAAATTGTACGTTCAACACTCCATCCCTCATAAGGTTTTAAAAGACAATTCTTCTACATTTGGTGTCATTTTAATAATGAGTCAATGTTTGAGGGGGAGTTTTTCGAAAACACAAATGTTTTAATGTTTTTTGGATATTATTCTTAAATTCTTTTGGTATTCAAAACATTTCAACTAACCTTTATAACAACTTGGTAATAATAATGACAACTCCATAAAAAGTTTGTTATAAGATGACCTAGTGTTCGAATTCAATTTTATATCCATTTTATAACTTGGTATCATTTTTCTTGGTGTCAAACATCTGTAAAATTGAGGGGGAGCAAGATGAAACAGTTCCAAATAATTCATGCTAAGTTAAAAACATTTTCAACCCACAGGATTTTCGTAACAAATTTTAATCATAAAGTATTTCAAAATCTAAGTGACTTAGAATTTAGAATAAGGGGAGAAATGTTATTAAAATGTGATCTAATCGACTCAAAGTGCTTGAAAAGGTTTTATGGTTACGATCTTATACCCAACAACATCTTAATCTCATGACAATTTTGAAGACATAAGGTGGTTAGGTTAGGAATTAGTCCTATGATCCAACCAAAACCGGAGGGATCCACCCAAGGACAATCCATAGTTAGAAATAGCAGTCCTTAGGTATGCATGGAGATGAATGTGTAAAGGGAAGAATGACGACTAAGATTGAGTTAACACTGGAACAATCACAACAAGGTGTTAGTAATGACGTCTTGGTAAGCATTAAAGGGGTTGAAAAATTAAAAAGAAATGTATGGATAAAGGGTGAAAACAAAGCAGCCCTCCACACAACTTTAGGCAGAAACTGGGTCAATACATAATCTATCAGATTCACAAAGATGAATTCTGATATTGAAGACAAGACATCATGGACCTAGTGATGCACTGCACAACCCTTCCCAGCCAATCGAGTTTCTCTCAACAGAAACTTGTCTCATTTGTCACGGAGATACACACGACTTCTATTGATTCTCTCATTCCGAGTTAGTTAATATTGAATAGGTGGCAGTCTGCTCTAGCCTCCGAGTACAAAAACCAAAATGCACTAATCGAGTCTAGAGCCAAGAGATCAACAAATAAATCTCATTAGGACATATTCCATGACAAACACTTGTTGAACATCATTAAGTTCACAAGCTACTAACAAGAGTCCTACGCATTATCCTTGTGATAATTGCCAGAACATCAGAGTGATACTCTTTAGTATTCACAATGACGATGAAATCCTACTTGAGCCAACATCAAACAAGCTCTCGGTAGGTGACTTAGGAGATTCTATATGAATCAAACTTGTGTCAACTGGATATCGGAAATGGTCCAGTATATGAATTGACTAATCAATCAGAAAGATAGTAACTATCTGATTCACTCTTATTGTGTTGTCTGCTTTGAGACGTTCTGGTAATGAGAACAAGCAAGCATGGTGATTCTAATACACCTGTGTTAGAAGATCCTACGCTTTGAGCTGGAAACCCTATCAAGGAGATTCTTTGAATCTACCTGATCACAGGTGTAGTATTTATACTATAAAATGGGAAACCGGAGGTTATTGCAACCGAACTCAAGATGAATGACAAAGCCAAAATTCATCTTTTATTGCTAACTGTCTTATTTCAAGATTAGACGACAGTGTTGCAGCCTCATTCTAGCTAGAGTCGGATTCATCACCACATGCTCATGCTCAAACTATAAACACATACTATAAGCATCAAGATTCAAGAATCAAGAAAGCTCAAGTATTAAAGACAAAAACTTCTGCAAACTCTGATATTAAAGATAACTTCTAAGAAATCAAGCTTCGGGGAAGATTATTAGAAAACTTTCAAGATGATGCAAAGTATGAGCATGTTGGTCAAGACACAAGATCGCAAGATGGCAAAGACGATCAAGACAAAGAAGGATAAAGATTTAAAGATTTCAGACGTAAAGACAAGGTCGAAAGACAATGACAAATGCTCAAGATCAAAGATCACAAAGCATGAAGGAACAAGCCTACAACAAGATATAGACCAAGACTCAAGAGCTCAACGACAACACAATCTAAATGACCTCACTTTGGAAGAGATTGTTAGCCTCAAAATATTGAGTCGAACAATGGAAGCTTTGGTCTTTATTTAATTATATGTTATAATAGGCTAAATTGGGTAGACGGGCTTATTTATGTAATCTAACCGGTCACGTGTATCGGGCGAAAGCCCAAGTAATCTTGAGCCTGTCCCGTAGAAATACCAAAGGCATGCAATCCTTTTGGTTGATGTATAAATACGCCTCACCAAGAAAGGTGAGGGGGTTGGTTCATTTCTTGTAAGACACTTTATCTAATCAACCCACTTTTTCTCTCCTTTCTATCTCAAGCAAATCGCAAACACCACACACTAATCTTCTTCTTATTTATTTTGTGCTATCAAGACATTAAAGTGAAGTGATTATAGGGTCACCTACATTAAACACATAGCAACAATCAGAAACAACAACCAATAATAAACCACGATTTTGACTAACACAAGTCAACTATTGTCACGAAAATCATCAAGATCCTAAAATGATGAAAGTAGATCCAATTTAAACATAAACTAGGCATCATTAACTCATCCTAAACCTAACCCAGCAACTAACATGTCCTTCCTATCATTAACGAAGATTTAGATGATAAATACATGCGAAATCATTGATTTTGAGCTATTTAGTATGGTTAAGACAGCCATGTTCTAGATATATGATGTTAACAGGATATAGAACAATATACAATAGGTACCTTAGTAAGAATGAACACAAAAATCACAAATCAAAGAAAGGCTCAATGTAGCGAGTTGCGAGAGATGTTTTAGAGAGAAACTTTGACTGATATTTTGAAAGTTTGACCAATAGTAACTCGCTAACACCTTTTATACCTTAAAAGTTTTACCATTTGGCAGAATTGGTCCCTAAACATCCTAAGTTCCTCACATTCAGGTTAAGAGTATTAAAAAGGTTCATACAAGTTTCAGATTTGGCATACATGGTCCTTATAATTTCATAAGCCTAGGAAACATTTAGCAAATTGCACATAAGTCCCTATGCTCACAAATTATTGACAAATTTGGCCCTTTGAGTTAAAATAAATTTAACTCCCCTTAAATCTCTAAACCCGATTATTACAAAAACCTTTTACCAATTAATTGTTTGATGAATTAAAATGCCCGTTAGATATCATAAATTTGAAAAACACTCTCTCCCCCAATCAAGGACCCGTTTTCTATTGAAAGAGATGTAGTCGTTGATTGAGTGTCAGATTTTGAAAAATTCAAGTCCGATTGATATTCAAACGACAATTTCCACCGTGGATAACCAAATATTTTTCTGAAGAATCATAGACGAAAAATCAATTGGTTAAAGAAAGAAGACTTTTCTTCTATATCAAGAAAGAATGCATTGAAACGTACATTAGATCGAGGGTGCATGGATATGAAGTAAACCATGCCCGGGAGAACTGAATTACCCGTTGTCAGGAACAGCCATCTTTTTGGCGACATGCTTTCTTCAATTTGAAAAGCGATTTGCAGTCTGAAATAACTGCAAGCCATAAATCCATGTTTTGAAAAGTTTAAACTTCCGTTCGAGCTTTATTTAAAGACCCGTGTCATTATTGAATGACACGAAAGACATGTCTTGAAAAACTATTTTTGGTATTTTCTAGTTTCTGATTTTTATGGTTTTTGTAGGTTTTATATTTTTGTATTTTCTTTTTATATTTAAGCTATATACATATTTACATAGGATATAGGTGGAACATCCTTTACTTCTCTTTGCCTTCCTGAAGACATTTAAGGGTTTCCAGAGACATACTCTTCATACCAAGTCGTGGGAGTAGAAATTTGAACCGCTCTCGTGGTAATGTTTTGGTAAATATGTTCGCAAGTTGATAATCCATCGTCACGAAGTACAGTTCAACCACGCCCTTTTCAACCAGCTCTCGAATAAGATGGTGTCGAATGTCAATGTGATTAGACCGGGAGTGCTGAACATTATTACAGCAGAGAGCAATGGCACTGCGATTATCACAATACAAGGGAATCTTGTTGAAGGCAAACCCGTAGTCTGTAAGCTGTGATCTCATCCAAAGTATCTGAGCACAACATCCAGACATGGCAATATATTTTGCCTTAATCATTGAAATCGCAGTGCTCTTCTATTTCTTTAATGACCAGCTGACTAATTTATCCCCAAGGAACTGAGCACCGCCTGACGTACTTCTTTGTGTGTCTTGACAACCTGTATAGTCCGCATCTGCATAGGCCCTTAGTGCCATAGCGGTGTCTTTTGGATACCAAAGTCCCTAGTTAATGGTTCCTTTGACATACCGAAAGACCCGTTTTAGTGCTTCAAAGTGCTTTTTGGTAGGCAATGCCTGATACCTAGCACACATGCATACAGCGAAGACAAGGTCAGGTCTGTTGGCAGTGAGGTACATTAGAGAGCCGACCATACTATGAAATCAAGTCTGGGCAACTAGAATCCCTAAGGGGTCCTCATACAGTTTAAGTCGATCTATCATGGGTGTATCAACAGGGTCACACGAATCCATCCCAAATTTCTTTAATATTTCGAGAGCAAATTTTCATTGATTAATGAAAATGCCTCCGGGACTTTGAGAAACTTGTAATCTTAGGAAAAAAGACATTTGTCCCATCATTGACATTTGAAATTTAGAACTCATCTCATTGGAAAATATGTCACACGCTTTAGGGTCGGCCGAGGCAAAGATGATATCTACATATATTTGAACTAAAAGAATATGTTAGCCTATTTTCCGTGTGAATAATGTCGGGTCCACTACACCTTTGAAGAATTTAGTGTCCAAAAGAAACCTTGACAAGATGTCATACCACACTCGAGAGGCCTACTTGAGTACATACAGAGCCTTCTTCAGACGATAAACATGTGTTGGATGGTCTGGATCAACAAAACCCTCTGGTTGACTAACATAGACTTCTTCCTTTAACTAGCCATTAAGGAATGCTGTCTTGACATCCATTTGATAGATGATCATGTTTTTGTTGGCGACATTGGCGATGAAGATTCTAATAGCCTCTATACGTGCAACTGGTGCAAAGGATTCCTCGAAATCAATTCCCTTCTCTTGACGATATCCTTTGGCCACGAACCTTGCCTTGTTTTTCAGAACATCACCGTACTCATCAAGTTTAACTTTGTAAATCCACTTGAGAGCTATAATCATGACACAGTCTGGTTGAGGTACTAATTCCCATACTTGAAGTTGATCAAATTCGTGAATCTCATCTTGCATGGCTTGAAACCAGCAGTCTTCAGTAATGGGAGATTTGAAGTTCTTTGGTTCGACTTTTGACAGTACATAGTTATCGAGGCACCACAAGGCATCGGTTGCAAGTTGTTTTCTAGTAGATACCAGTCGAGAGGGATTGCCAATGACATTATCAAGCAGATGATCTTTGCTCCATTTCCCAAGATGATAATGTGTTTGAGTGACATAAGTTGATTCTGCTGAACTAACATCCCTTGATGAGGATGCTTCAGAACTATGTTCTGAAGCAAACATGTTAACGAAGGGATTGTTGTCAATGGGAACAAAAGGATTGCCTTCAATGATAGTAGGTTCAGCTGTAAAGGCCTTGTTGTAAACTTAGAGATTGTAATACCGAAGATGACGGTGAATGACTTAGAGAGGGTGCATCTTGATCATTGGTAGTAGATGAAGGTGTACCGGCTGAATTGACTGGAGCTGGAACTGTTGTAGCAAGAGAGTCTGGTCTTTCACCATGAGGAGGTTCCAGGTATTCATCGAACATTGGTTGGAATAAAATCTCTAGTTCTTTACTTGTGGGGGGTACATAAGGTGCTGCCGGAACCGGATTTGGAACGAGCCCTGAACTTATCTAACCAGGCATCATAAATGTAGGAGTGGGTCTTGTACTTGGTTGCACAGGAGCCATATGCTCAGTCAGCTCATCAAATTAAATGTGAATAGTTTCCATGATTCGTCGGGTTCTTTTGTTGTAGATTCTATAACCTTTCCTGCTTGGTGCATAGCCAACGAAAATTCCAATATTAACCGTTGGTTGTAATTTTCTAACATCCTCGCTATTATTTGTAGGGTAACAAAGAGCACCAAAGACACGGAAAAAAGTAAGATCAGGCTTCTTATCATGCACCAGCTTATATGGGATTTTGTCGTGACGAGTGTGAATAAGGGATCGATTTTGGGTGTAACAAGCAGTTGCCACAGCTTCTGCCCATAGAAACATTGGAGCCTTAGAAAATATCAGCATTGTCCGAGCAGCCTCTACAAGAGTACGGTTTTGTCTTTCGACAACACCGTTCTGCTGTGGAGTTCTCGGAACTGTCTTTTGGTGAAAAATGTCGACACGTTCATAATATTCAGTTAAATCTTTGTTGACAAATTCGGTGCCATTATCGGTGCGGATGTATCATACAGTTTTATTGAGACCGACTTATATTTGCTTTAGAAATTTGATGACGACCTCTGGGGTTTCATCTTTTAATCTCAAAAACTTAACCCAAGTAAACTAAGAATAATCATCAACGATGACTAAGACGTATTTCTTCCCATTAATTGTTTGCACTCACGTCGGTCCACATAAATCCATATGAAGGGTATTAAGAACATCCAAGTTGGTGTTTTCAGGTTTGGGTTGTGGGTATGGTTTTTGCTCTTTCCTAGTTGACATGCCGAGCAAAGATGATCTTTTTCAAACTTCAATCTAGGCAAGCCTCTTACTAGATCCTTTCTTGCAAGGTCATTAATGGTACCAAAGTTCAAGTGGTTTAATCGTTGATGCCATAACCATGATTTGTTCTTAGAGGCTTTGGACAACAAGCAGATTGGAGAGGACTTCATCATATCTTCTACCGAGATAGTGTACAAGCTAGAACCACGAGAGCCTTTAATTAATTCAACACCATCGGTATCTCGAACATAACAAGAATGTTTCTGAATTGGAGCCCACCACATTTTCCAGATTAGAGCACTAAATTGTTGATAGAAAAAAAAATAGATTGTGTCCCAGTCCTTCCACATAGTATACCCTGGAGATCACACTTTCACCAATAACGTAGTCTCCATAACCCATGATAGCACCAAAGTGGTCATTCCCGAATCTAACCGTCCCGATGAACTTTTTCATGAAATTCTTGAGCCGCGAGCGATCCCCTGTCATATGTTTTGAACAGCCTGAGTCCAAATACCAAAGGACGATCTGTACGACCTGCATTTGAAAACAGACGAAGATGGAGAGTTTGGAAAGTTGGATCCCCAATTGTGGTTGGGTTCCCTCGGGTTAGCATAAGCAATCGCTGACACTTTGTTAGGTTTAGTGAGCCTAGTTAAAGGGCACTGTTCTCCTAACGTGAATGTTCTTCCTGTGGGCATCCATTGATAACCTACAGTGGTAAGTATGTTGCCTGTTGGTTTCCATACTTGCTTGACTTGCTTAGGTTTCCAAACTTGCTTAACTTTACGCACAACATTTTTAACAGAGGGGGATGCATTCACAGAGTGCAAATAAGTAACCACACACATATCATGATTTGCAGAAATTAAGCATTTGTTACATGTTTGGCAAACAGAATGAGAATTCAAATTAATTATAGTACGCTTAGAGCTAATACTAGAATCAACAGGATTTGTGGTTTTCAGACTATACTTAATTGTCTTAGGGTGGTCTTCTACTTTCTTCATGTTGACACTCTTAGCCGGCAAGATCCTATTTTTCTTGGTATTGCTCCTAGGCTGTGATCCGCTAGCATCAGTGCAATTGTTTACTCTTGTAGAAGGAGGCACAGGGACATTAGTCTTATGAGTGTTCAGTTGCTTGACATGTTGGTGTGTGTTATTATTTGATGTTACACATTGGTCCACAAAAGTAACTTGCTTTTTCCTTGTTAAAGGGGTAGTGGCACATTTGTTATCTTGTTTATTAACATCTTTCAAACAAGTTCTAATTGCATATTCTAACAGTTCCTGAGAGTGTTTTGTGTAAAGGCAAGCAGAGGCAAGTGATCTATCTAGTGGCCTTTCAACCTTAGCTTCCTCTACAATCTCGTGAAGGGTTTCTACACTTTCCTTAAGATGCTTAAGATAATCTAGATGAACTTCCTTATTGTATCGATTGCGAAGAGGACTGGTTTCAACATCTATAACATACCTACCTGGTGCAACGACTTTTGGTTTAACATGGTCCTTAGTGACACATGTCATTTTATTTTGTATTTGGACCTTTAGATTCTTGTTTTCAATTAACAGGGCAGTTATTTGTTCAATATGCTTAGCACGCATGATCTTAATAGAATCGTACAATTCCTTGTAATGCTGCTTAACTTTTTCATTTTCTGCCCTAAAAAGCTCATTTTGTTCTTGAAGAACGGCGACTTTTCTGGTTAATTGAGTGATCTGAGAATCTAAGGCCCTAAAAGCAAGAGTATGGTCTGCATCACTACAGGTCTCTTGTAATTGAGAAAGTTGCATTCTTAATTTTTCGATGGCGTTGTCTTTTCCTTGAATAGATGCTTTCATTTTTTCAATTACAAAAACTGAGTCAAAATCAAGGGCATCTCGAGCAGGTGGAGATGTGTTGTTTCCAAAACGTTCTTTAAGGTTTTGATATTTTAACTATAGATTGAAGTGATTAACCTCAAGATTGGAAAAACGTTTGACTAATTCAGCATGATCACCTTTTGAACCTTATCATGTAATTTAGAAAGCTCTGTTTCAAGTTCCAGACAACGTGCTTGAACAACAGTGTGTGCATCATGCATTTTAGTGAATCTAGATACAGTAAGCTCAGAATTCGTTACAACATAAAACACAACATTGGACAAGCATTCAACAATTAAATTATCATTAGCAATAAGAAGATTTTTTTGCTCAATTTCATCATGCTTCCAATGTACGGCATTTTGGTCAACCTCATCTTCTAACTCTTCAAAAATTTCTTTCATTTCTTTGACTTCTTTAGTGAGGGCCGTTTGAATGCCCTCAAAATGTTCTTTAAGTATTTTGAAAAATGGAATGACCTCGGTGAGGTAACATGCCTTGGTTTGTTCAAAACCCCTTTCCCCTTCAGTGAGCCCCGTTGGTGTAATTCTCTATTTACAGGTTTTTTCAAATTCCGAAAATAGTTGTCTTAGTGCAAAAATGTTAATTTTTACTTGACTTTTTGTTGGAAGCACTCTGGGGACAAGCGTTGTAGGTGTATTTGGAGGATACACCATCAACGCTTTGATTGGTCTTGAGGCCGTGGCCTATTTTTTGAGAGCTTTAGCTTTCATCTTGATGAAATCTTAAGACCAAAATATTTGCTCAGGGGTCAATTGCTTTTGTGGTGTGAAGGTCGCTAAATAATTCTCTTTCGAGTAATCAGGTGGTGCAATCTGAACCTTCTTATTCACATACTCTAGATCATTCATTTTTCATTCATTTTCTTCCTAGTGATTTTAGCTATCTCTAGGGTCTCATCTGAATTGTGCACTATGGCTGAGACATGATTGGTTTTGACAATTTCATGACCATTATATAGAGCAGGTTGAACTTGCTTTGCACGAGTGAGACATAAAGGGTTCATGTAGCCAATAGCTACCTTTCTCAGTTCATCATAATAAGGCTTTGGTTTACACAACATGTGAACTGTTTGAAGAGACTGGTCTTGTTTGAATAATTTATCCTCGACCTTTTCTTTTAAAGCTTTCATGTCCAAAAATTCTTCAAGGTATTTGTTTTCTTTCTGTTTAAAATCCTTTTACAAAGACGTAACTTCTTCTTCATTGACTTGTTATGGTTGATGGTAGAAGCAAGTCGTAATTTTACAGAATGAAGTTCCTTTTTCAACTTTTCTTCCTAATTATGGTAAGTGATAACTATTCTTAATTGTTCATCAATCTTTTGTTCTCTTTCCGTTAATTCAAACCTGGCCCGTCTTTTATACAGTTCAACTTGTTCCTTATAAGTTGCAAGTTCAGCAGTTAACGAATTATCAACTACATTGTGCTGTGTTGTTACAGAAGCATAGTGTGCAGGTTGTTTATATATATCATTTAATATCATCATGAATGCATCATTTGGTACATAAGATAAATTACTTTGTACATCTGGCACTGCGTTGTCCTTTACATACTGATCATACGGAATCATATTACTATCACTCGTATAATCAGCATGTGAGTCAACAACGTAGTTTGTTTATACATCGTCATGCATCTCGTGTGCTTCATGATGTTCACAAACAGCATCCTGATATTGATCATGATCGTGTACCTCAGATAGAATGTCCGAATCATAAGACGGGCTGGCTTCATCACAAACAGGATCTACGAATGATAGATTTGCCATGAACATCGTCTATGCAGTAGGAGCCTCATCAACATCAGAGTCAAAAGCATCACAGTCATATGCTTGAAACACATTATCCATATTGAGGGCTAAGTCCTGAACCGGTTGCTCATCCACATCTTCATCAACAGCATTATCTTGTCTACCTACAAGAAATAGCAGCTGCTCTTCATCCAAAGCCATCCCATTCTCATGAGCTTGCATTAGCAACATCTTGTCTTTTAAGTATTATGAGTTCTGTGGTCGCTTAGGCTTAGTGTAGTTCCTTGCTATGTGGCCTATACCATTACCGTTGTAGCACTTAATCTGCCTTGCTTGACATGGATTAGCATTCCTAACTCTATTCTGAGCTCCCTCATAACCAGCTGTACCTGCACCTCGTGCATTGTTACCCTGTCCTCTATTCTGTTAACCCTGAACATTCTGAACATTCTGAACAACAACCCTGCCGTCTTAAACTGTAGCTTGGTTCCTTGGATTTGATGAAGTCCTGAGTTGATTGTTTGTTTAAGGAAGGTATGTTTTGTATGATTTGGTGAGTAGGGCACGTGTATTGTTTAAGTTCTCAATTAGGTTGTCTGTTGGAGAAAGTCTCGAATCAAGTTGAGTGTTGTCAGCAAAGTGTGGTTAAAGATATATGGATGGTGGAGTTGTAGATGATTGTGGATGGTACTATTGAGGTGCAACATTAGAAATCAAGGAAAGAGGATCAACTGTGTGTTGAGTGAATCGGTCCAACATCATTTTGTTCTCATTGGCATGGGCCTTGTGTTGCTTCAGATAAGCATACAACTGATCATAGTTTTAGTTCAAATCTACCCCATTCAAGCAACATGTTATTAACAAACTTTGAGTTCAACTGCATTTTGGACATGGTCATCTTGATGTTGCTGATATCATTGATGAGCTTGGCAAACTGGACATAATAGTCGTGAATGGTTTCTCATTTGTTCTGACGGAAGTGTTCAAAGTCATCATACAGTTATGATTCACGATCTTTTTTCATTAATTCAGAACCTTCAAGGAGCGTCTTTACATTATCCCAAATATCTTTTGCATTAGTGTAATGATTGATGAGAGTGTAAATGTCTATTGGCAACCCTTGAAGTAGAATATTTGTTTCCCGAATGTCAGTATTGTACCTTTCCTTATCTGCTAGTGACAAGTTAGAGTAGACTCGAGGTCGTTCTGGACCTAGATGTAAGGCACCTTCATTTCCTTCAGACAGTGTTTCCCAAAATGTCCCTATCTAAAATGGTCCTTCATCAATTGACTTCAGGATGTTCACCCCATTCTCTTTACCCCGACAATACAATCGAATACGTTGTTGCCATGATGCAAAGTCTGTCCTATCAAGCATAGGTGGTCGGGTATCGGAACCGGCACATTGGATGTCTTCCAAAAGATTAGCCATCGTAATTGATTATGAAATGATTAAGTTGATCGAACAATGATTAGTGATTGTATGTTAAAAGTGGTGATTAATTGTATGAAATGGTGAATTGTTGTACAAGTTTGTTAGGATTACAGGTTGAGATTAGTTAATTTGAAAGGTTTAGTCCAAAAAATCAACAACTTGCTGCCTTGTAACTCGCTGGATCTAATTCGCTAGAAGAGACTTGACAACTCGCTCGTAAGAGAATAAATGGACAGAGTTCCTGTTCACAAGTTGCTAGAAATAATGTCTTCAATTAACCTGTAACTCGCTGAAAGAGAGTAGACAACTCGCCAGCAAGAAATTAAACTGACAGAGTTCCTATTCATAACTCGCTAGAAATAATGTCTTCAATTAACCTGTAACTCGCTATCTGTAACTCGCTAAAGGAGAGTAGACAACTCCCTAGCAAGAAATTAAACTGACAGAGTTCCTGTTCATAACTCGCTAGAAATAGATCTTCAAAATCCTGTACTCGCTAGCCTTGAATTTGCTAGTATCCAACTCGCTAGACTTCAACTCGCTACCTGCAAGAAGAGTTAACTCGCTGGACTTAACTCGCTACCTGCACAAGATGACAACTAGCTGACACATTACTTTCTGACATATTGTACTATTCTGACAACTCGCCAGTACAGTAACCTAACTCGCTAGGAAGATCTACGTACAGTAACCTAACACGCTAGAATGAAAAACTTGGTTTTTCACCTAAAAATCACCCTTTTGAACGTTTTTGCCTGGTTTCTTTTGCACAACTTCGTACTAGAAGGCTATAGAAACTATAAAAACATGAACTTTAACATCACAAACGTCAAGATCAAAGAAAACTAAGAACAAGACTATAAACCTTTTAAAACCAAGCTTTTGATCTAAACCAACTAAGAAAAATGCACACACAATCTAGCTAATCATCCCATGTGCTCTGATATCAAATGTAGGTTATTGGAAATCATAACATAATCGGATGACAAGTAGATTAGCCAAGTCTAGAGAGAGAAAGTGAGAAAGAACTTTCTAGTAAGAGAAAATGAAATTTTATTAAGTGAATGACTAACCCATCTCTCCTTTGGCACGGGAGAGGCTTATATATTGCATACAAAACCGGCCTAAGGCCTTGGTAAAGGGCATACACTTTAGGTTTAATACCCGGCCCATTGCCGACTGTCATACATTAACTACTTAACTACGAGCAACAATAAACGGTAAAATACACGGGGTGATCGAGTCTTTTTCTAATATATAACAAATATGCATGTCAAACCTTAAAAAATACGCAATTAGTAAACTCATCAAAGATGATGGGTTTACAAAACCCACTCCGGTTACCACCAATGTTTTAAAATTCGGGTTGACCCAACCGGTTAAACCAGTTGAACCGTGAACCGGCTTGGAGACCGGGTCGAATGTGACCGGGTTTTTAACAGTTTGAGAACCAGATTGAACCGCCGGATTTTCGTTGACCTTGGGCGGGTCATGACTTTTTTAAAAAAATCTAACAAAAAGTTTTTTTAATAAACCTTTTTACGTTTAATTGACAATTTGAAATGGTGATGACTAATGTTAGTTAAAATAGAGTTACAACTAAAACACCAACTAATATTGTTTTATGATTATAACTTAGAATTATAAGTTTGTTGTTTTTGCAAACCTTTCTTATAATTTTATAGACATATAACTTAAAAATTAAAATTTATCAGCAAATATTAAATATTTTTCGTATGTTCAATAGAACATAAGATAAATTATAGGACCATACCACACTATATATCAAATATATGAAAAAATAGAAAATACATATGTATAGAACCGGTTTGACCTGACGATTCAGCCGATAACCCAATACAACGGCTACTAAAACGAGTCAATAAAAAAACCGCATTTTAAAACAGTGATTATCACACTTAAACTCATTTCCATGTTTAGACAAAACGCCCTCACCTTTAGTCAGAATGTTAGATACACTAATTAGCTTTCAAGACACTTCAAGTACTATTCATAACTCTCAGTGGCTTAAAGTTACTTTTAACTGGTTTCTTTTTTGGCTTTTGTTGCCACATGTTATGTTTTTGTTGGGACACGTAATCACAATTCATGCAACCCAGTCGGCGTAATTTTTGGCCGTTTAGATAGGGGTGTTAATGGTCCAAAAACTATACTGAACCGGCCAAAACCAGACCGGATC
>BQNB010012193.1:0-79722 GCA_026074375.1 Tanacetum coccineum | reverse complement strand
ATATATAGTACTTACAATATACCGGGTATTCGTACCCGACTTAAAACCGAAAAACGTACTATTAACTATTAAAATACGAGATATAATAAACAGTAAAATACACAGGGTGACCGAGTCTTTTTCTAATATCTAACACTGTCATTCCTTGATGTGACAGCTTGTGCTTCTTTTGTGAGTAAATTAGTGCAAAAACCCACCAATATGTGTGCTTTTTCCATCTCCACGCGGCTTGAGTTTGAGAGTGAGCTAGAGTAGTCCATTAAGATGACTGATTTGACCCTTCATTTGTGTTAAAGAGCTCTTGAATTGACTAATGGACCCTTTAATTCTCATTTGCCCCTTGATTTACCTAAGATGGTGAAATGAACGGGACGATGAATAGTAAAAAGGATTTGGCGCCCATTTTTTTGACAGTTAAAACTGTTAAATCTTTGGTGAAATTGCAATTTTAGTCCCTCTCTTTTGATTCCTCCTTTTCTAGTGTAAAAAGAATTTAGAAATTGGCAGAATCGGTCCTTGTGGTTTATGAAAAGGAAAATGGATTAGGGTTTTGGGCTTATGGTTATGGGCTTGGATCCGGGTATAGGATTTTAGGGATTTTCAGGCCCAATAAGAGGTGAGGGGCTATTTTTGGACTTTGGTGAAACTTGGAGGGTGAAAATGGATTATTGTGGGTCTTGTTGACTTTTGTTGACCATGATTTGACCACTTTGACTGCGGGTTTGACTTTTCTGGCTTCGGCTTTGAATCTTTGGCTTCTTTTTGTACTCTTCTGATTCTCGTGTCCGTGCTTGCCCGTTTTTGACTGTTTTCTTGTGATTTTTGATATATCCGTACCTGCATACACAAAACACAAATACAAGCATATTTTTGCCATTTTTGGTTTGTTTTGGGTTTAATTGGGTTATTTTAGGTATTAATGGATATGTGTATTTTACACTTATCAGACACGCATTCTGGAGCTTAAATGAAGAAATCAAAAGAATAATGTTCTGACATTCTATACGCCGTATCCATCAAGGAAGATACGGCGTATCTGTGCCTGCACTTCACAAGAAACCACGTAGAACTAAAGACCTATACGCCGTATCCAGAAGATACCATAAGCCATATCCAAGATATAGTCATGAAATATTTTGGAAGATATTAAACGTTGTCCCTACTCCAAGAAAACTCCCAATACGCCGTATTGACCTCGACCAATACGGCGTATCGAAGAAATTCCAGACACTATAAATAGAAAACCTAAAACGAGTTTTAAGTGTGCTTGATCATATTTTTGATACCATAACTACAAAAGTCGATTTTTAGAAGACAAGAAGAGAAAAGAGATCAAGCAAAGCTTCTAATTACATAGGAAACACCTTGTAATCCCTATACTTTAATAATCATTCGATTTTTGGTATAATTCGTTTAACTCGGTTACTTTACCTTGGTTGATTTGATTATTATTCTTTTATTAATTACAATGGTTAAGGGCTAATACCCTTGGGTATTAGCCATGTTTATGAAGATTTAAATGTTTGGTTTTTTTATATCATTTGCTTAATTTATCGTTGGTTTTTGATTATGTTTATCAATTCATACTTGTTTATGTGCTTAAATATGCGACCTATCATTCAACTGGATCTAGTGATATCGACCAAGTTAGCTAGATGCTGGGATGGCTCTCCATATCTGCAATTTATATATCTAGAACAATAGGATCACAAATATTGACCTATCTTTACCAATCGCTTAAGGGGATAAGTTATTTAGAAGTGTGGACCTTAGTTATATAGCGTTTCTTTTTCTTTTGGTATAGACCTAAGGACAGGTGACCTGGGTTTATACGATCGCCTTATTAATCTCCTAAGGATAGATTATACTCAACAAAATAGGATAGCTTTTATGCGGATGCATTTATTGTGATTACGTATTCTAGATGTCTAGGGTTTTACGGAAGAGTTTACCGCCTTAAAATCTGGAATGATATGAGCCTCGAAATAAGCACTCATTACACTAAAATAAACAAACTAGCGTTTTAATTGGATTAATCATGGTTAATACAGTTTCTTATAATTGGCTAGACCGCTCTTCTATCTTTTGATTATCTGCTTGTGTATGTTATTGTGTTTTAAATTGATTTGAGTCACCACCAAAATTGTGCCAGTCTCTCAGACTGAAACCCCCCTCCCCTTATCCGTTAGAACTAGGTTTAACATAGATTAGAATTAACATAGTTTAAATTAACTTAATTTAGTTAACCAAAATATTAATAGAACTATAAGATTAACGCTCTCGCTCTTAGTGATCGACACCATACTTACCAACGAAGCTACATCTGATCGGGTACACTACCCGTTAGAGTGTTGTTTTTAGGTAAAGTCAGCAAAATATAAATGTAAAACTTGATAACTAAAATAACAACATACACGACGACGACATATAGAAGAACATTCTGAGGAAGAAGTTGCAGGAACAATGACGGAAACCATGGAAGAGTACGTGTGCAAGACCCAAGGTGACCATGGATCGGGTGTTACTAGCCCTAAAATCGATGCTAAGGATCACTTTGAATTAAAAGGCCAAATTCTCAAAGAACTACGTGACAACAACTTCAGCAGTTCAGATCATGAAAATGCGAACGAGCATATTGAAAAAGTTCTTAAGATTGTCGATTTATTCCATATTCCTAATATAACTCAAGACCAAATAATGCTTCGAGCTTTCCCTATGTCCCTCATTGGAGCTGCGAGTCATTGGCTAAGGAACAAACCATCTGGTTCAATTACAACTTGGGAAGATCTAAAGGCGAAATTTCTAAGCAAGTATTGTCCACCTGCCCGAACTACTAAGAAAATAGAGCAGATCAATAACTTTCAGCAAGAACCTGATGAAACTCTTTACTAAGCATGGGAAAGATTCAAAGAACTATTAATGAAATGCCCTCAACACTACTTAACGGATATGCAGGAGGTGATCTGGTTTTTATAATGGATTGGAAGTTCTGACTGGACAAATTCTTGATTCCAATGGTTCCGTACCAGCTAAGACAACTGCCGATGCAAAAATAGCCATCTAAGAGATGGCCGAATATTCTCAAAAATGGCACAACGGAACATCTAAGACAAGAAGTACTGAAACTTCTGATGGATTGGCTGCCATCCAAGCACAACTTAATAATCTTGGAAGAGAAATCAAGAAGGTTAATGAAAAGGTATATGCTGCTCAGGTGGGATGTGAGCTATGTAAGGGACCCCACTACACCAAAGACTGTCCACTTAAAGAAGAAGGAAAAACCCTTGAAGAAGCATATTATACTCAATTTGGTGTACCTTTCCAACAAGGAGGGCAATATAGAGCAGCAGCTCCGGGATTCTACCAAAGAAATAATGCAAACCCTTCGTATCAAGAACGAAGACAATCAATGGAAGAATCACTGAGCAAGTTTATGAATGAATCAGCAAAAAGACATGAGGAAAACTCCAACATGATTAAAGAAATTCGAGCCTCTACGGATGCTGCTATTAGAAACCAAGGTGCCTTGATCAAAACTTTGGAGATTCAAATCAGGAAAATGAGCAAGGTTCTGCAAGAAAAGGGATCTGGAAGTTTACCTAGCTCAACTGAAATGAACTTGAGAGAACATGTCAACTTAATATCGACTAGTATTGAAACTGATACGCCCCCGATACGTCGTATAAGATGCACCCGATACGCCGTATCGGCCCAACAGAATAGTAAGCTGATTTTCGAGCCAAGACAAGCAACTATTCCCTTTCCTAGTCGATTGTATGATAATTGCTATGATGAAGAAAAGGGATCGTATGGACTGAAAGATTTGGATGCCTATTCAATCAGAACTACACTTCGCAATGATGCCCTACCTCGAAAGGAGAAAGACCCAGGAAGTTTCACTTTACCCTGCTATATTAATAATGTTTGTTTTGAAAAAGCCCTTGCTGACTTAGGAGCTAGCGTAAGTGTCATGCCTCTCTCGACCTACCTCAATCTAGGATTAGGCGAATTAGCTCATACTAAGTTGACTGTTGAATTAGCAGATAGGATAGTGAAACATCCCAAGGGAATTGCTAAAAATGTACTAGTAGGGATTGGTAAGTTTGTTTTCCCCGTAGACTTCATCATCTTAGATATGCCTGAGGATGTCAATGTACCCTTGATCCTCGGAAGACCATTTTTGTCTACCGCCCACGCTAAGGTTGATGTGTTTAAAAGAAAGATTACCTTGAGGGTAGGGGATGAGAAAATTATTTTTAAAACTGTTAAACCTGCTAGTAATTTAATTAAGAGGGTCTACATGTTAAGCCTAAGAGAAAGAATGGACCTTGATTTGGAAGCTAGGTTGATGGGAGAAACTTTAATCCTGAATAGATCATTTGACCCATTATATGGAGATTATATTGAATTGAACGATATGAATGAGCCACTAGAGCTTAGAAGAAATCTGTCATGACAATATCAAAAACCAAATGAACGACATATTGTATTAATGAAAAAAGATTTTCACCAATACAAGGACAATACTTCATGAACCTAATAAAATCAAATAACATTCAACAAAATCCAGGCGAGAAACATAAACAAACTCAGGAGCGAACTCCCATGCAATCCTAGCGGTCACTCTAGCCACTTCTCATAACCTAAATATTCTCACAAAGCTTACCTAAAAATGATGCTTAAAAACGTCAACACAATGGTTGGTGAGAGTCATAGGTTTGAGACACGCAAAACAAACCTTTAAATCCAATTACTGTGATAAATAAAACATAACATAGCAGGACATACAACGTACTATCATACAAGCTAACATGCAATCACATCAATACACATTGAGACGTTCACGCTCAATCCTCAAACAAAACATAAAAACAATGAGACGATCACGCTCACTCAAACAACTCATAGTAATAAGACGGTCATGCTTGCTACCAATCAAATCCATAAATGCCATGAGACGATCACGCTCAAGCACAACAATTCATACCATAACAGCAAGTAGCACATAACATACAATAGTCACATATAGCCCATGCATCATTTAAAACACATTATCACAGTAACTAAAACATTTCAAAACCTCTTTGCATCATTTTCACCACAAGAAAACATAAGAAAAAGGGGCTATGAAACTCACCTGATGCTTTGCTTCCTAAAATAATCCAACAAAAGCTTCACAACACTTCACGGACAATCTAAATAATTAAGCACACAATAAGCTACCATCAATTAGGCATTAAACCCAATATGATGTAACCTCAGCTATGATGGATATCTAAGCTATCTACCATAGCTCTATACTTGATTTAAACTTTTTTCAACTCCTACATATGTTATTTACGCTTCAATGCTACACTTTATATTTTCTGGTTTTGAGCAGAATTTTATACCCACTTACGAGTCCTAAACGCACAACTTAAACACTCCCATAATTCAAACCAAAATTCACCATGCTACATATATGTCCTATGAACCTCTCATAGCTCTTCCAAAACCATTACTCTTTTACAAATACCCCTTAGAAATTCATTATTCTAAAGTGTCCAAAATTCGTCCAGAATCTGACCTTCTAAAAGTATGACGTTAGATAACCAATTTAGACCTCATTATAGCTTTATCAAAAATTCAGGGGTTACACACAATATATAAACTAACTTCCACGCGATTTTTAGCTTCTAACTATATGTCTAAGTATTTTTAGAAAAATAAAAACCAAAACTGAAATTCGTCACTATTTTACACACTGATTTTGTAACGCCCTTTTGACCCACTTCCCGACCATAAAAACTTACGAGGACAACTTTTCTGGAAATTAGACTCTCTGAGGTTATCTCCAGTATGTTGTAAATTGTTTATTTGATAATTTATGATTGTGTTATGCTCGTTACAAAACAAGAAACTGTCTAACTTTCGTGCATGTGAATTAAACAATTTTTCGGGAGACGATCTAAAACCCCAACCGCCTATGATCAAAATCGGAACCAGTAAACTATATTATCATCCAATTTTCATAAACTATAACTTCCGAAAAATTAAAAGCCTAATTTTATAAACCCATAATCGATAAGCCCTATCCATCATACGTGATTACACTAATTGAAAATTAATTAAACTAGAATTACACAAAGATTAGGAAATTACATTACAAAGAAAACCCTAAAAATTTTCTTTTCTTTTTCTCCTTTTGTTATTGCCACGCATTATATAACACATTGGGGGTTTAGGGATCTTAGATTTATATTTATAGGCTACTAGAAGAAGTTTTAGATTAAAACTATTACTAAGTATTTGATTACAGTCTAATATTCTTTACCTTTTTTTTTATAACAAAACGATCTGGCGGCCTTTATAAATTTTTTTTTATTTTTTTATTTTTTTATTAATAATATCATTTACTAATAGACCTTTAGTTTTTATAAAATCTTGACTTTTATTTGACTATTACGTTTTGCGCATTATATCGCAATTTACTTTAACTCGCATTAAATTAAATGACGCATTACGTTTCAGCTTCCAACAGAACTTTCCAAAATTGATATAATTTTACAGTTCTCTTTAACTTTACCTTCTAAATCTAATACTTACGTAATTTTTACAACACAAAACGTCAAGTACGTAAATATTACTTACACTTTAAATCAGTAACGCTTAAGTCTCGATAATCATTTCCTTGTCACTCAAAAGTGAACGAAATGAACTCAACAAATTTCACCATCAATCCAATCTCATTGAGATGAACACACTCAATAGATTGATTACCAATACCTCATAAACACATACAGACACACATAAACACATAGAATCACATAAATCATACATTGCAACAGGCACCTAAGTCAACACTAAAAGTTTGACTAACCTGCTCAAGGCCATGGTTGTCACATAATTAGTGTGGACCACAAGTTTATCAAAACGTATGCGACAGTTATAACAGATACAACTTCACATAAGAAGGTATTTACGTTGCGCTAAGCTCATGACACCGAAGCTAATACGGAGGTAGCATGTACATTGCTATAAATTTGCTTGCCCTTACAGGTGTCCGACCAAAGACCACCTAACCAGTTTCGACATGACATATATTCGTTAGTCCTTGGCAAACTCGGACTAGTAAGTGCTTCTTACCCGGATAGGGATAATTAGTCCCAATAGATCTATTTATTCATTCCCGCTTACTTAACCAGCCAGTCGGTTAAAGGTAATTAACGGTTCATGACGATTCGGACAATAGTGGTCTAGACGCTACTTAGGCAACACGTAAACAGGGAAATCTCACGTATAGTACTTGTGTCCAGTTTTAAAAACAAGTAATGTTTCTCACCCCAAGTTATAAAATAATTATTCAAAACAAGTAAAAGTGGGGCTATGAACTCACCTCGAGTCGGTGAAATGAAAGAGTAAACGTCTAGAAATATGATCACACATAAACGAATGACGGTACACGGATGCAACCTAAGAGAATATAAGTTTTGTCTTAGAATTAGAATGATGGAAAAATGCGGATGATGCATAAAAGTTTACTTGAAAATACTTTGTTAATAAAACGTCAGTGGTCGTAAGGTGCGTGTGGGTTGGCTGTCACAGCCGCGGGTGCGGTTGGTTTGGTTGTTCGCCGATAGGGGCGTTTGGCTTAACAGCGTACTTCCATCAAAGGGGGTGTGTTTGTTTAATGAAACCACGCACAAGGGTGCGTTTGGCTTAACAGCCACGGGCCCGAATGTCACACTTACGGAACCAAAACATATGCAAGCGAAAGACTTTATTAAAAATATGGATTTGCAAATTACACCATTTACTAAGGCAATACAAAATCTAGAACATAATTAATGTCTAAGCGGTTCATGAAATATTCACTGAACGTTAAGTTCGTTTACAGCCCTACAGCTCGATCAAAACTTGCCTCGAACACCAACCGCAACTTTAAACTCGGCTCATAAGAATTACAGCCTACTTTTCATTAGGTGTTGATTTTATATTGTTTGTGAAATGTTTGGAGATTGCAAAATAATATATATATATATATAGTATATAGAGAGGTGCAGGTAACATATATAGAATGATGCATAACTGACGGCTCAAATTAAGGGGATGTGGAGAAGACGTTTCCTTTTATGACTAATTATGATTTTGACCAAGTAATTAAATCCCAATATTTCATTTTATGATAGCTTCCCATTCTCTTTGTAACAGTTGTCAAATTCAAAAGCCAAAAATCTATTTACTATAATTAGTTATTAAAAACGTCAAACATAACATACTTGTTAATATTTTAGTACTAAAACGTCAAACATAACATATATGTTAATTATTCATTTGTATCAATAAAAATACTTACTAAGAAATACTATTATGATGCCTAAAATTATTTTAGGGATATTAAAGTATAGACCAATAGTCTTGGATTCTACCAATGAATAATGCAAACCCTTGTATCAAGAGCGAAGACAATCAATGGAAGAATCACTGAGATAGTTTATGAATGAATTAGCAAAATGACATGAAGAAAACTCCAACATGATCAATGAAATTCGAGCTTCCATAGACGCTGCTATCAGAAATCAAGGAGCTTCGATCAAGGCTTTGGAAATTTAAATCGGGCAAATGAGCAAGGTTCTGCAAGAAAGAGGATCTGGAAGTTTACCTAGCTCAACTGAAACGAACCCGATATGTCAACTCAATCTCAACTACTGTTGAAACTGATATGACCCTGATACACCGTATAAGATCTACCCGATATGACGTATCGGCCTAACAGAACAGTAAGCTGATTTTTGAGCTAAGACAAGCGACTATTCCTTTTCCAAGTCGTTTGAATGATTATTGATGTGATAAGAAGAAGGGATCGTATGGCCTACAATGCTTGGATGCTTATTCAAATAGAGCTAAACGTCTTGACGATTCCCTACCTTAAAAAGAAAAGACCCAGGAAGTTTCACTTTACATTGCTATATTAATAATATATGTTTTTAAAAAGCCCTTGTTGACTTAGGAGCTATCGTAAGTGTTATGCCTCTCCTGACCTACCTCAATCTAGGATTAGGCGAATTAGATCATACTAAGTTGAGTGTTAAATTAGCAGATAGGACAGTGAAACATCCTAAGGGAATTGCTAAAAATGTACTAGTAGGGATTGGTAACTTTGTTTTCCCCGTAGACTTTATAATTCTAGATATGCCTGAGGATATCAATGTGCCCTTGATCCTTAGAAAACCATTTTTGTTTACCGCCTACGCTAAGATTGATGTGTTTAAAAGAAAGATTTCTTTGAGGGTAGGGGATGAGAAAATTATTTTTAAAAGTGTTAAACCTGCTAGTAGTTTAATTAAGAGGGTCTACATGTTAAGCTTAAGAGAAAGAATGGACCTCGATTTAGAAGTTAGGCTGATGGGAGAAACTTTAATCGTGAATAGATCATTTGACCCATTATATAGGGATTATATTGAATTGAACGATATGGAATGAGCCACTTGAGCTTAGAAGAAATCGAGTCGATGATTTAGAACCCACCGTTGAGGAAGGTGAGGTTGTTAATGAGCCTATGATAGATATAGTCAAAAATAGGTGTGATTTCATAGGTGGATTAGATGATTACCCTAGCAATTGTGACTTTGATAGGAGAATCCATATCGACTGTGCCTACAACTTAAAGTTTTCGTGCATGATGGATTTTGAGTATGTACACGCTATTTTCCTCCTAATTTTGCCTATTAATGGATGTCGTTAAAAAGTTTTTACTCGATAATGAAAGACTAAATGGAATTCAAGGGAGGAATAATAAGCAACTGTGTTATGCATTATTTATTTATTAGAAAAATTTATGGTATTACCATTTTACAGTTGTGGAAAATATGGAGCCTTATATTGACGAGAAGGAGAGATGTGGATAGTTGAGAACCTTTTTTGCAAGGCCTTCGTGTGTGGAAGCTAGAATTTTGTGGAATCATTACCGATTTGCGATGAAGATGTTATGTAACTTTACCAAAATGGTGCGGGTCAAACCCAAGGTCAAACACCTATCTAAATTAAGAAATGTCAACAAGGATCCCGCCATTACCCTAGTAATTGTGACTTTGATAGGACCCGAATTTATTCGAGATGTAAAGGTTGAAGAATGGCTCACATGCGGGCACATAAGCGTGCATGAGATGGAATGAAGAGCCTGAAGAAAAGTCTAACTTAAAGACTTCGCTATAAAGAAAGTGCTTCCCGGGAGAAAACCCATACTGTTTTTTAATTTGTTTAATCAAGTCTGTATTTTCAGACATCAATACGGCGTATCTGCTCCATATTATACGACGTATTGAATGTCTGGACGTTATCCATTTTTAATTTCTCTGCATTTAAAACATTATTGTTAGTTTTGTCTATACGACGTATTCATTATATGATACGACGTATTTGGTAGACTGACCCGTACTCATATAATTTCTACAGGTTTAAATACAGCGTATCCTAGTTTTGGGATACGACGTATCGACTTCCTGTATAGTTTTTAGTTTTTATTTATTTTGTTAACCATAGAATACTCGAGATACGTTTGCATGGTTTTCTTATATCTTACACAGGACCTCATTGAAAAGAAATCGACAACGTTGGTGGAGTATCTATAATTTGGAATCTTATGTGTGTTGTAGTCATGCTGGAATTCAGATGCATTTACAACACACATTCTTGCTCATAAACTTAACTTTGAGAATTATACCGAGCAAATATCAAGGGAGTTTCTCGTTCTAATTCTTTTATTTCCCGTTTTTAACTGTTATGTTTATACAACGAGGGTGTTGTATAATTTAAGTGGGGGATGAGAATTAGAATGCTACTTGTCCTATTTTTTACATTAATATGCTTAAATTATGCTTAAATTTAAAAAAAATTCAAGTATACTTTTGTGAAATTACTGGTTACATAATCTGCACACAAAACCCTTATTATATATCGTGAGGATTCAACCTTATCTGTTTCCGAATATTTACCAAAATTCCACAAAAATATAAGTGTGTCGGTGATGTTGTAGACTTTAGAACTTGACTTGATATATCTATTCGAGACCACAATAATGAGTACTATGGATTTAGATGGAGTAACTTGTTTAAATTAGTAAATTTCTAGGATTACACCTTATACGTTGTGTGTAGAAATCAAAGAGGGAAAATAACAATTATATTATCAGATTTAACTAACTAATTACTATACAAATACATTATATAGAAAACAAATAAACCTAACGCTAAAGCTAAACGGGCCTAAACAAGTGGGTCGGGCCAATGTGCCTTTATTAACTAACATCCTCTCTCAAACTCACAATGCTTCATTGAGATTTTGACAAGAAAACTTCAAAATCAAATGGACAAAATCAGACAGACAACAGCAGAGAGATTTAAACAGAGGTAGATGAAGAGCAACATACAACAGACATATGCGGATTTAGCAGAAAGGTCCGAACAAAGGTAGATGAAGAGCAGATCGGTCAGGTGCATAGCACAAAATCACATAAATATGAAGATGAACGAGAGCATAACAGGCAAACAGGTAGACATCAGACAGATTAGGCAGGTGCATAGCACATAATCACATAAATACGGAGATAAACGAGAGCAAAACAGGTAGACATCAATAGATTCAGACAAACAGCAGACAAGCATAGAAAACCAATCAAACAATATCCGATGCAGAACGAGGCAAAACCAGACGAAGACAAAACCAGACGGATGCAGAGCCAAATAAAACCAGATGAAATCAGACAGATACAGAGCCAGAGTAACCAAATGCAGAACCAGTTAGGCAAAACCGGGCAGAACCAAAATATGTTGTTGATGCCGAGATGTTACACATAACTACTAACATCACCATCACCATCACCATCACCATCACCATCACCAAAACTAATCCAAAACCAAACTAGCCAACAATAATTCCTTACTAACCGATGAAACACTCATACCACCATCAATACCAATATTAGTACTAATGCAAATTCCAATACCAGAATGTTTAAACATTGAATAAGACAAAAAATCATCCAACAAATCCGAATCAAATAACTAGACGATAACAAATGATATGCGTCACAAACTAAAGCAAAGACTTCCAATATTAAATTTAATCACAAATAATAATACTCCTATGTTGACCATAATTGATATGCACCAAATCCAAACTTATAAACCAACCGCCCCACTATCTCTTCTTTCCTATGATTTAACAAACAGAATGAATTCTTCTTTGAATTTAGTATTAATAAATATATATACCTTACTTGAATGAAACTCGATGAACTACTAACAACATACAGCGAGCAACAATATAATTTGATCAGGCGAATTAATTCAGACGACTACATAAAAAAATAGCAAACATCAGAACCAAGACCAAATGATTTTTTTTCTTCTTCATCTTCAACCAAGCTTTTGATACCATGTATAAATCAAAGAGGGAAAATGACAATTATATTATCAGATTCAACTAACTATTTACAATACAAAGACATTATATAGAAAACAAATAAACCTAACCCTACAGCTAAACGAGCCTAAACAAGTGGGCCGAGCCAATGGGCCTTTATTAACTAACATTATGTTATTAACTAACCACACCGGTTAGTTAACCCCCGTATAAATCCTTTGTTTACACTCACTTTCAGAGTAAGATTCTCCTAGAAAAACATGTTTAGCCATTCATGTTTTCACCAACTATTTGTTTCGTTACAACTTAGTCTATCCTGTTAGATTAAGTCTATTTATCAATTGCTAGTTGCTTTAGTGTAAAGTATGTATTTCCTACGTCTTGTGTCATTTTCTAACTCTGGTATGGTTGGGAAATTGCACATTGCAATGGGAATGTAAAAGTAGTTAAACTCATGTATCTTTACTATTTTCACAATTATTGGTATATCCGAGTACAAAGAATTTTGGAAGAAATTATCCGGAGTTACTATGACCGTGAAGATGGTGAAATTACACCGAGATTATTAGTGTATCATTTATAAAAAAGAAGAAGAAAGATAGTCGGTTCGTTAAAGCTTAATCCGATAGTAATTATTTAAAAGCAAAAAAAAAAAAAAAAAAAAAAAAAATAAAAGAAAGATCAGCATTAATTCATTGATACGTATTATAAATCAACGATGTAAAATTTTGTATAAAGTGGTAGATATCGCCACTTATTGTTGTAAAAGTATGTATGGTATAGATGATTAGGAAGTTGACCGGTATGGGAATGCCAACTAAGGTTGTTTTTGTTAATCTATGACCGAAGACGTTTGTGTAAATATTTCTGTGTCTTTATCATGGGAGCGATCGGGAAAGTGTCTAGCAACTTGTACTTAATTTTTTGGACTAGTCTATTTTTTTCTTTTTTTTTTTTTTTTTTTTTTTTTTTTGTTTGAAATTTTTTATTTAACAACAATGATTTCCCTTTCCTAATCCCTAACCCTTAGGTTTTACTTGAATGGGGATGTGAGCAATCACATATGTCTATTCTACCGTTACGGCCATGTATGTGTGATTTTGTCCGCCTTGTTAGTTTATTACTTTTAGAGAAAGGAATAGAAGATCCATACCCTATATCACTCTTCGTCCTAACCCTTAGTTTTACTTGAGTGAGGGAATTGAATGCAATCATGTATGTCCATATCCGTTTTATGGATGGTATATAGTGGTTTGTCACCCTGTGCTGTTTACGACATTTGGAAAAGACTACTAGTCCATTCTTTAGCTTATCTAGTCAAGTTCGAAGTGCAGTCAATGTGTCTATCTCCATCGTGATGGGTGTGTATGTTGATTTTGTGTGTCTATTTCATCTTTATGGATGTGTATATGTGGTTTGTCACCCTTATTGGTTTACGACTTTTGGTAAAGACTACTAGTTCTATTCTTTAGCTTATTCGAGTTAAGGTTTGAATGCAGTCATATGTGTCTATCCCGTCGTTATGGGTGTGTATGTGTGATTTTGTCACATTTTCTAGAATATTGGTATCGATAGAGATTAGAAAGAGTGATCAAACCCTTTAAGCCTTTTAAACCCAATTTACCTTTATAAACTTGTTACTCCTTAGCTTTAGTGGTGGAGATATGTATCCTTGCTAAGCTTATGATAGAATACTCGTCACGACCAAGTAATTGAGAGAATTAGTTACATGTTACCACATAGATTAGTCGAGTGATTTGAGTGATTTCATCTTCCTATTTCGTGATGTATTTGGTTGTGTACTGGTAATTGAACGAATAAATGCTTTACGGAAAAATCTTTTGGGATACATTTTCATAAATTTCTAAAGACTACTTTAGGACAAGTAGGATTCAAGTGGGGGGATATTTGATGACATCAAATAACGTCACTTTTATAGCATCATTTATCCCATGATTCTTACCCATTTTATATAATTATTGCATGAATTGGTACTTAATCGTTTATATTTGAGATTTTTAGTAATTATGGAGTACTTTGTGAAGATTAGCTAAAAGGCACGCATTATGGAGCTAAAACAAAGAAATCTAAAGAAACTATTCTGACTGACTATATACCGTATCCATCAAGGAAGATACGGCGTATTTGTGCCTGCACTTCACAAGAAACCACGAAGATCTATACGTCGTATCCAGAAGCTATTATACGTCGTATCTAAGTTTTATTATATACGAAGATTGTGGAAGATATTGAACGTGGTCCCTACTCCAAGAAACTCTTTATACGCCGTATTGACTTCTACCAATACGGCATATCGACCCTATTCCAGACACTATAAATAGAAAACCTAAAAACAAGTTTTAGGTGCGCTTGATCATATTTTTGATACCCTAACCACAAAAGTTGATTTTCAAAAGACAAGAAGAGCAGAAGAGGTCAAGCAAAGCTTCTAATTCCATAGGAAACACCTTGTAATCCCCTATACTCTAATAAACATTCGATTTTTGGTATCATTCATTTAACTCGGTTAGTTTACCTTAGTTGATTTGATTATTATTCTTGTATTAATTACAATGGTCAAGGGCTAATACCCTTGGGTATTAGCCATGTTTATGAAGATTTAAATGTTTGGTTTGTTTATATCGATTGCTTAATTTATCATTGGTTGTTGATTATATTTATCAATTTATAGTTGTTTATGTGCTTAAGTATGCGACCCATCATTCAACTGGATCTAGGAATGCAAAATATATAGCTAGCTAAATGCCAGGATGGCTCTCCATATCCGTAATTTATATATCTAGAAGAATAGGATCAAAAATATTGACCTATCTTTACCAATTGCTTAAGGGAATAAGTTGTTCTAGCAGGTGACCTAGTATAGCGTTCTTCTTCCTTTGGTAAAGACTCGGACAATGGACTACTAGTATATAAAGAGCCGTTAAGCAATAAGTGGGTAAAGTCTCTATGAGCTAGGGTTTAATAAGATCACCATTATAAATCTCCTAAGATAGATTATAATCAACAAATAGGATGCTTTATGCGGATACGTTTAATTGTGACAGAATTCAACATGTCTAGGTTTTAGGAAGAAGTACCGCCTAAATCGTGGAATGATATGTCGCCTCGAAATAAGCACTCATTGCACTAAAATAAACAAACTTGCATTTTAATTAGATTAATCATGGTTAATACAGTTTTCTTATAATTGGCTAGACCGCTCTTCTATCTTTTGATTATTTGCTTGTGTGTGTTATTATGTTTTAAATTGATTTAAGTAACCACCAAACCGATGTCAGTCTCTCAGACTGAAACCCCCTCTCCCTTTATCCGTTAGAACTAGGTTTAACATAGATTAGAATTAACATAGGTTAAATTGACTTAATTTAGTTAACCAAAATATTGATAGAACTAAATATTAACGCTCTCGCTCTTAGTGATCGACACCCTACTTACCAACGAAGCTACATCTGATCGGGTATACTGCTCGTTAGTGTTGTTTTAGGTATAGTCGGCAAAATATAAATGTAAAACTTGATAAATAAAAATACCTAAACTACAATGACACGTCATCTATGTATAATCTGTGTTCATTGGTGCTATTTCAGGTACGTTGTTTTGTTGTGCAAATTAGAAGGGCAATTGAGTTAAAGTGGTTTGTCTTGGCAGCCTTTGTTTTGGCACATGGGACGTGTAAGGTTCTTACTAACCCATTTCACACACATACATACACACGAATAAGCAAATAAGCTAGGAAAGAAGATATGTTTTAAAGAGAGAGACTAGTCAGAGAAAGAGGAGGATGGAAGGAACACGTAATGTATTGCTTGAATAACAAATGAACCAACACCCTTCCTAGAAAGCTGGGAAGGATTTATATAGTAACAAGGGGGCCGACCATGGGATTATACATGGGCTTCCATGGGCCGAGCTTTGTATTCAAATGGGCTTTAGCCCGATAACTAGACAATATTAACTTAGGAATTCCTAAGAACTAACTAGTAACCTATTACAAGGTTCGGGAATATAAATAACCATCACTTTCGTAAAAACGTAGGCTATCAATCTCTCCTAAGGGGTGGTCATTGCACATATGACTTTACTCCGCTGATGTCGTGAAACTTAGAACCTTGTATTCTTGGGAATTCCTTTGTAGTTCTGTTTGCATGCATGTGATCTTGGATCTTTGATCTTTATCTTGATTTCTTTGTCTTTAGCCTTGACTTTGTCTTTAATGCCTAGATCTTAAAATCTTTCTCCTTGAAATCTTTGTCAGCTTGCGATCTTATGTCTTGACCAACATGTTCATACTTTGCATCATCTTGAAAGCTACTTAACAATCTCCCATGTCAATTTTTGTCTTTAAAGCCTTGATGTCTTTAAGGAAGATCGTGAATATCATAGTTGCAGAAGTCTTTGTCTTTATTTGATCTTGAGCTTCCTTGATTCTTGAATCATTGATGATTATAGTATGTCTTTATGGCTTGAGCATAAACGTGTGGTAATGAATATGACGTCGTTGGAATGAGGTCGTTACATTGTCGTCAGTACTTGCATTTTAATGTTAGTGATAAACAACAGATATGGACGAATATGGCTTTGTTATTCGTTAGTTGCGATAATGTTAACCTCCGGTTCCATGAGGACCGTTTTACAGTATAAATAGTGTACATGTGATCAGGTAGGTTCAATTTAGAAGAACCTCCTTGACAAGGTTTCCAGCTCGAAGTGTTAGATCCTCTAACGCATATGCATTAGATTCACTGTACTTACTAGTTTTTCTTAATAGAACGTCTCAAAGCAGACAACACGATAAGAGTAAATCAGTTAGTTACTATCTAACCGATTGAGTCATCAATTCATTTATTAGACCAAAATTGATATCTAGTTGACACAAGCTTGATTCATATAAAATCTTGCAAGTCACCTACCGCAGTGCTGTTGATGTTGACACTAAAAGGATTTTCATTCGTCATTGTGAAATACTAAAGAGTATCACTCACTCTGAAAGTCGATACCCCTACAACCTTTATTCATCTTTTAAAATCTCAACCAACTTACTCATAATTATTGCATGGATCTGCATAGGGAGTATCAATAATTCTTTGTGGTAATTCATTCTTTATACTAGATTCTTTTATTGTTTTAAGTCGTGGGATTTTAATTATTTTTTGGGGTATCTTGTAAAATCGTATTTTCGGACCTTCTTGTGATTTTATTGATTATGTATGACATTGAATTTGGATTTGATCATTATAAGCTCATTGTATAGTGTATTAACTATCATTCCACTTGTGGTGTGCTAGTGATTGCTTATAACCTGTTTTAGGGTTTTCATATTTGCTTTTCATTTCTGCATGGATTAAAGTGCTTTGTACTTGTTTGATGCACTGATTGCATTGGTTTGAATACATTGGGTATGGAGCGAGGGTTTTTGAGTCAAAAGGGGAGTGGGGTTGGGAGGGGTGTGAAGGAGAAGCAAAGTTCGATGGCGGATAAGGAGAAGAATGGTGTCGCACCATCTGCTAAGGAGATGAATAAGGCTAACAAGGATGGTGTCGCACCATTTGTTACAGTTACGTCTGGGAAAATATTAGTACACAAGAGGCAAATTCGGTTAAGTTCAGTCATGATAATCTGCATGATGTGAATGTTGGGGAGACACCAAGTATCTTTACTGCTAATCCACACAAAGGTGCTTCTTATGCTAATTTATTTACTACTGGTCCGATTAGGAAGGCTATGAATTTTCGCACCTTATTTACTCCGTGGGGGAACGGGGTTGATGTAGTTGTTCTGGTGGAGTCTATTAGAGCTACTAGTGCACGGTTTGCTAATACAGTATATGGATTCTTTTTGGGAAGGCGTGTGGCTTACCTTGTTGTTGCTAACTATGTTAGAAACACTTGGGGTAAATATGGACTGGTAAAATCAATGCTTAACTCATCTACCGGGATATTCTCCTTCCAGTTTAGCTCTATGGATGGATTGGATACAATGCTTGAAAATGGTCCATGGTTTATTCGTAATAATCTGCTTATTTTGAAAAAGTGGGATACGGATGTGAACTTATTAAAAGAAGATGTGGGTAATGTTCCGGTGTGGGTTAAACTTCATGGTGTCCCTGTGACTGCATTTAGTGAGGATGGTTTGAGTGCTATTTCTACTAAGCTTGGTACTCCTTTAATGATTGACTCTTATACATCTGACATGTGTATCCAATTATGGGGTAGGTCAAGCTTTGCTAGAGCAATGATTGAAGTTCGGGCGGATGTCGAGTTGAAAGATACTATTGTGGTGGCTATACCTAAACTTTTTGGGGAGGGGTTTTATACGTGTACTATTCGTGTTGAATAAAAGTGGAAACCCCCTAGATGTGCGTGTTGTAAGGTTTTTGGTCATATTTAGGAGGAGTGTCCTAAGAATCTAGGTTTGGGTGAGGCGAAGAACTTAAAGAAGCCTAGTTGGGCCACTAGAGGTGTTCCGGTTGGTCTGAAAGTAGGATTTATACAAGTAAAAGAGTATAGACCTGTTTCTAAAAAGCCTACAGCCAACACTAGCAATAATAAGAAGAAAGGTGTGGAGCCTACTAAAGAGGTTAGCAATTTAAACCCATTTGATGTGCTTAATTCTGTTGATAATGATGGGGAGTTGGGTACCAATGGGGGGACTTCAAATTTGGCTAGTAACAGGGCCGATTCTAGTGGCTCTTCGTTCTGGAATGTTGAAACTAGTTATACTAGTACTACTCCTATTGTTGATAAGATTGTGAAGCTTAAAAAGCTAATTATTGATGGGAAAGTTACTCTTATGGATGATGACGGTAAACCTCTAAAAAGGTTGATTATCTGAGTGATCATGATAGTGAGGATGAGGTTGAATCAGTTGATAATGATATGGCTCGCTCTATGGCTACAGTTTGCTAGAACAATGGACGGATTCTTATGAGAATGGTGACTATGATGAAGACTTATACGATGATGATATGTATGAAGGACAGGATATTCCTGACAAAATTCAAGATATATGCGATAATTTGGATATCAAAGTTCGAGGTCATAGGAAGAAATAGTTTCTTGTTTCTTTTGTAGTCTAGTCACTTTGTGTACCTTTCTATAAGGAAGTAGTTTTGCCTATATAACGGGCGGAGATGTAGGACTCACCCTCATCCTTTGTACTTAAATGTTTTTTGTAGTAATAAAATTTACGGGGGAAACCCTTTACCCAAAAAAATAAAGAGTATCACTCTAAATGTTCTGGAAAGATCACAAGGATAATGCATAGGACTCTTATACAGCTTGTGTTCTTGATGTTGAACACCAAGTGTATATGGAATTGCTTTTTTAGGTATTGTTATTGGGTTTTTAGTTAAGGAATTATTGGGTGATTCTTTTAATGGTTGTTGTTTGGTTGCTGGTGGGTTCTTGTTTTTTTCATAAACACTTCTCTGGATTGCTTTTTGTTTTTGGTCATTGATTAAATTAAGATTCTACCCTTAATATATAATAAATATAAATAAATATATAACAGAGGAAATAGAATGCAAAAATCTCTTCAATGTAGTAAACCGGGAGTAAGATTCCAGGTTCTGTTATCCCCTAACGAAGGAATTGCAATTGAAAGTGAGAGGCTTGTTGAGAATCGATGCTTGAATGAACAAGATTATGATTGGGTTATCTAAAACCACGTGAAACAGTTTATTAAGGAAAAAACTTAAAAACAATTAGGGTAAGACAAATTTTAACTAAAAACGCAAAACGGGAATCCTAAACGGGACCTAAAAACCCTAAATTATCAAAACTAAGTCGTAAAATGATCTTTTTGGTTTTCATAAGTCTTAATTGACTAAAATGCTAGAACAAAGAAAACTAGACAAAAAATGGAAAAGATTTAAGCTTAAAAACACTAAAAACATTAACGGGATTCAATCCCGTTCTTTAAAAAACCAAATTTTGCAATTTAATACCCAGATCTAAAACGAAAGCAAATCTAATTTTCCTAGGTTCTAAATGTTAAAAGAAAATTTTCTAAAAAAGAATTATATTTTTTTGACTTTTTTATAATTTTTTATGAAAAACGATTTAAATAAAATTAAATGTTTAAAAATAATAAACTATTTAATAAAAATCTGAAAAAATTAGCAAAAGTGCATTGAACAATGTAGAATCTAAGAAAAATAAGTTGGGAAAAACAGCTTATCGAATAAGCTGTGAAATAAGCTAAAAACTGCTTATAAACCAAACTGGCTAAAACTACTATAAAGAATTGATTTTGCAAACTTAAACTGAAAAAGTCCCAAGGGCGAGTTGGTAGTGTGTGTGGTGTGTAAAAAACGTTTGGTCGAATAGGGGTGAGGTCTCGGGTTCGAGTCCTGCTCACCCTTGACTTCCCCCAATTCCCAAATGTTTTTTACATGCCATTTTTTTACAACTTTTTAGAGGGCTTAAAAATAAGCAACTTTTACAAAAGCACCTTTTTTATAGATCAAAAATAAGCACGAAATAAGCTGGCAAAAGTGACAGAATAAGCTAAACACTACTAAACCATAAAATGCTAACTGTTTAGCTACTTGGGCACAAATAAGCAAACCAAAAAGAGTAATAAGCTAAGACAGGAGCTTAACTACACCTTATAAGCACATTTGAACAAAAATAAGCACTAAATTAAGCTAGAATGACAGAAAACTTAAAAAGCTATAAAACTTAAGGAATTTTAAGCTAAGATGCAAATAAGCTTAAATAAGCTCTAAACTAAAGAGAATAAGCTAAAATGGGCTTAATCTAACTTAATAAGCTAAACTAAACCTAGAATAAGCAAAAGCAATAAGCTAATAAGCCTAAATAAGCAAATAGCTTTTTGGCCAAAACTGATAAGCAAAAAGGCCAAGGGGGACTTTTCTAGCTTAAAAATAAGCTAGCAAAAGGATCCTTATGGCTTAGTGGCTTATACCACTAAGAAGAATGGCCAAAAAGCTACAATAAGCAACAATGAAAAAGCATTTTGAAATTCAAATAAGCACTTAAAAAGCTTCATGAAAAGGGCATCTCACACAGATTCAACACTTAGACAAATTTTTGCAAACTTTTACAATCTTAACAAAACACCAATTTTGAGCTTAAAAATAAGCAACTAAACAGATCCTTATGACTATATAACCTACAAACATATTAAATTTAGACCTCAAAGAGCTTATATCAACAATCCAAAGGGAGTTTGAAATCCAGGATAAGCAACAATAAGCATTTGAAAAAGCAATTTCTCAAATTTTTTCAACACTTAGCACTTTTGACAGTTTTGGTAAAACACAAACCAAACAAATACAGGCTATTAGAGTTGGTTTCTAATCCTCTTTTAACACATGCATAAACACAAAAATATCACAAATCAACAATAAGCAAAGTCCTAATCAAATTAGCAGATAAAATAAGCTTAAAGCTAACAGTTTCAAACAATGAACTCTTAAAACCTTAAAAATGAGATGTAACACTTAAATACTTGAACAAACTAAATTTTTGGACTACTTTAAGCTAAACTAAACTGACTTAAGTGTCAAATTGCAATTTTGACCCATTTTTACCCATTAAAGCAGTTAAACCAAACACCCCTTTACTAACTGATTTGCAAATTTTTAACTTGTATAAACTGATTTAAGCCAAATTTTGAAAAGACCAGATGTTCAACAAGCACAATAAGCAGTACTAAGCATGTTTCAACAGTAGTTAAGCACTCAAATAAGCCAGAACAAGTTATGCAATTCTATAAGCTAATATAAGACAGATTTAAGAAAAACTTGCATAAAAGATTTTTAAACTACAAGCTAAGCATTTTAAGCAATAAACATCATAAATAAGCAGTAGTAAGCATAAGTAAGCACAAATAAGCAGTAAATAATCAATGCTACAGTGAAATAAGCTAAAACTTGGAAAAAAGGAAACTTACAAAGGCCACAGGGCAAATGAGCTCAAAAGAACTTATCTACAAGCTCTAACTTATCAAAGATAAGCTAGTAGTGTCCATAAGCCCATCCAAATTTGGCTTATCATCCATTAAGCTGTGGTATTTGAGGGTGATATTTTTTTTGTTTTTGTAAAATTTTCTTAAATACCTTATATATGATGAAAACAGTTTAACAATATGCTTAAATAAGGTCTTTTATAAGCTTAAGAAATATTCTTGATAACTTTTTAAACACAAATTAGTAAAACGGGTTTTAAGATAAAACTTTAAATTTCATTAATTCATAAAGAAAACATTACAATATTAAAAGGTTACACTAGAAATAAGCTGAAAATTACAACTAGGTGAAAAAAAACTTAAGAAAAACTAACTGCCCAAAGGCTTACAAGTGAACCTATTTATACTAACCAAAAGAAGATTCTAGGAGTTATGCTTTCTTTGTGAGGAGCTCTTTCATGTTGTTTTGTGTCTGAGAGCCCTTTCAAGGCTCATACTAGGCCCATTGAAATTGAGTAGTGTCCATGTCATATAATCAAAGCCCTTCATCTCTTGTCTTGTTCTCTTGACGAATGAGGATGCAAGGGATTGCCAAGGTAGCAATAAGTGGGATAAGGGTGTAAAGGTTTTGGTCGACATAGGGGAGAAGAAAAGGGGATGATATCTTGTCTGGTAGTGAGGACATGACACAAGAAGATGATGAATAGTGTTCCCGCTTTATTTGAAGTTTGGGAAATGGGCAAGAAAGGTCCCTAAGAGTGTATAACTTGGTTACAACCACAGTCCTTAAGTTGTGCAACTTTGGTCCTTGAGGTTTGGGTTGGGTTTGCATCGTTAGTCCTTTTAAGGACTAACGGGGTTAAGATTAAAAGGGTAGGGGGAAACGGGAGTTGTTATAAAAGGAGTTGGGATTGGGCTTGCTTGTTGGGCCTGTGTTATAAGAAAAGGGCTTGGGATTTTTTATTAAGGCTTATGGGTTATAAAGTATAACTGTATAAGTATAACACCCCGTGTTTTTCAGGTCATAATTCGATCCTAGTTTATGCATTTCCTTTTTATTACTAAGATCATGTGGTTACTTTCGTAT
This sequence comes from Tanacetum coccineum, assembly GCA_026074375.1. NCBI lineage: Eukaryota > Viridiplantae > Streptophyta > Magnoliopsida > Asterales > Asteraceae > Tanacetum > Tanacetum coccineum. The sequence continues at coordinate 56,279 of BQNB010012193.1, read as the reverse complement.
AAAATCTCACTAGTAAAAGGGTGTGAGCATTAAACATTGTCGTTAAGCAAACCTAAACCTAGTAAAATTTTCATTTGAACCTTTTATGCTCGTCAATGGATCCATGTTTCCTATCAAGACAAGTTACTTGGTCACTTTGATTGTTAAGAGCAAGTAAAAGCTTTAAAACAAACTACACAAAAGAAAATTTTAACTATGTAAATATAGGGAAATTAGAGTGACTTTAAAATAAAAGTTCCTACCATCTAGCACACAAATGCAACGTGTGCCCCTCATTCCTGGTCTTCAGCTGAATGATTCAAAGAAAAGGTAACACCAATCTATTCCTAGTTTAACTCTATTACCCATCGAATAAAAGCCATAGTCCCTTTATACACAAAAACTCATGCATACTATGATGGGTAGCTGCTACTTTCTTGGTTTTGCTTCCAAGCAGCCAACAGTAAATGACTTTTAGGTCCTGTAGCAAAGATGCTTTCCTATTATGGTGTTACACACACTTGTGAACTCTTCATTTGACTAGTCTCTTAACTCTCTTATTCGATTATAAGATCTCAGCCGAGTATGGTGTTTCACAAACTCTCATAACCACAAACCACAACTCTCATAATCTCTCTACTCTTTGTTTTTCTGGTAAATCACAGCAAGCCCACACCATCCTATCTCCATCATATAGTAATTGAGTAAAACCCTAAAAAGAAACCCTAATCCTAAATTAGTTTCTCCTGGTTTACGCCACTAATTCGAAGCACAAGCAAGCAGGGTGATTTTTAGAGTTCACAAGGACGTCAGGTGGTAACAATCTTTGGAGGACGAGTGGTTTTAGAAGGGAGGTTGCAAAACGATAAGGGTTAAGTAACTTAGGGTTTTTCGTCGAGTTCAATCCTAATCACACGATCTCTTCAAAGTCCTTGTGAGTTTTAATCCTACCATTATTTGTATGCAATATATGTTCGTTAGTGGTGCTTGAGAAAAACACATGTAGAAAAGTTAACATGAAAACCAGTTTTTTTTTAAAAACTTTGCATACTCTCTGATGTGCGGAAAAGAATACAAGCCATGCCGTAGTTTTGGGTGTGATCACTTTGGTTAAGCTTTCGAAACATACCCTTTAAGTACCCCGGAATAAGCACACTTCATGCCGAATGGTCTATCATAAACCTATTAGTCGAAGTAGCGATTAATATGTTAACAGCCTGCTTGTTATTAACACACTGCTGATGGGTGACTTTGGGGATTAAGTGCGACTAGTAAACGTAACCCTTAAGTCCAAGATTTGATTGCAAGTTATAACTGACCTGTTGTAGTTTAATTAGAAATTTGAATGATCGAAAATGGTTGAGAAACCGCGTTCGTATGGTCTTTATAAAACCCTAGCAAAAACATGCGCATGTTGCCATTTTTGTTTAACGACCAGCGAACACACTTACTGGAAAAAAAAAATTAAGAAATAGTGACATGTTACTGAAGTTTCAAATGACGAGCCAAGCAATGTTACGTGAACCTGGAATGGCCATCTTTAATTTGGAACAAAACCCACACTTTGACGATCAATCACCAGCCCGTAATTCGCACATAAAAAGGGGTGCTCGTCACTAGTATCGACGAATTGTCGAACACCTGGTGTGCATGGAGTCGCGACTGTATGCGTGTACACCCATCTTTGGCCTCATTTTCGACCTAGATAGCGTCCCCGTCATGCGAAAGTTATAAAGGTTAATTGATAACCAGTAGGCTATAGAACCTTAGTATACTTTTAATTTCCTCTAATGATAAGTAATGAGTCCGCAAACTGATTTTAAAGTCTGGCCTTCACTCACTGAAAATAAAGCCACATAGGCTGATGTTATGACCTCGACACATGCATACTTTAGCACCAGTTTCGACCCACATAACGACCTTTGCCCCTCAACCTTATAAAAGGTAATTTGTAACCGGACTAGCCTAGTTTTCAAAACAACTCTTACCTTGTTTTAACGTTGAGTAACGAAGCCGCAAACTTAAGTTCAAAGGTCGGCCTCGCAAACATCATAAGCTGAAATAATCTAAACATTTCTAAGTACAAAACCACCAGGCGACATGCTCATATTTAGCCCCACTTTTAACAACTTAAACGACCTTTTTAGACGAAACGTAAAAGATGAAAGTTGTAATTGACATGGCCTGGTTTTCAGATATACTTTCACTTTTTATAATAGCTAAATAACTAGCCAGTATTTAAATAGTAAAACTCCAAGTAACCCAATATTAACACTTAGTAAAATATAAGTTTAACGCGAATAGTAAACGTCAATATTTCACCAAATTGTTTAACATACTTAGGGACCAAACCAAGGGCGGACCCAAACTAATAATTTAAAGTATGTACCGCCTAGTTTCTTAAATACCAGAAGTTATAAATTATCTACTTGAGGTTTGACCATGTTGACCCGATAAAGTTGACTATTTTAAATGAGGAATTGTTTTTAAATGTCATTTAATTCAATTATAACTTAAGCACACACTAGGGACAAGATTGCAAGTATTTATATTATTGTTTTTCCGTTTAGTGAATATGTATTATTTATTCATAGGTTGCGGATAAATTCCTTTGCATCGTTTTTCGTGCCACTGCTTTGCTTCTACATATTCAATACTCAATGTGAGTTCATAGCCCCACTTTTACTCGTTTTGGATAAATGTTTTATATCTTTTGGGGTGAGAAACATGCTTTGTTTTACAAATTGGACGTAAGTGTACATTTTATCATGATTACGTGTTTGCCTAAGTAGCGATAACCCTTTGAGCCCTTTATCATGAACTGTCAATTACTTTGTGTGAGCGCGAATGTTATAAATAGATCTATTGGGGTTGACATCCCCATCCGGTGAGGTAGCTCTACTGGATGTCACGGAGTGAACCAACGATGTTATAATAATAGTCTGATACCGGAAGTTGCGGGATAGAACATCATCATTGGTCAATGTGGCAATATTATATTGCATTCCATACATGTCGATCTTCGGTGTCATGAGCTTAGGGAAACGTAATTACATTTTGATGTTGCATATGGTTGCATTATCATACACATGAAATCTATACGGTCCAACATGTTCAATATTACATAAACCCTAGAATTCACCAACTTTATGTTGACGTTTTAAGCATGTTTTTCTCAGGACAATGATGCACGAGGTGCACAGGATACATTGGGATAGTCTTTTGGGTGTCATGCATAAAGATTTGGAGTTATTATATTTCGGGACGATTGTTATGATCCAGAATCTTTATTTCAAATGTTGAACTATTTAAGCCTTCGTGCTTTGTATCAAACGATTTCAATAAATCCAATGTATCGTATTTTAAACGACTCTTTTTGAGGTCGTTCTCATATCTTGTGCTATTGATCTGTAATGTAACGCTCCCGGATACACATCATTCCGCTGCGACCCAATTTGGGGGTGTTACAGAGTGGTATCAGAGCCAGGTTATAGAGAACCAGGTCAAATGTTTTTACTTGGACTATAACCGTTTTCAAACATACTAGTTGTTTGCATTAGTAACTGTACTAGATGCATACATGACATACACTATCGAGTTGCATTAGTTGGTTATACTAGATGCTGCATGGTTCTCATACGTGTTTATGATATATTAAGTATATTATTATCAGTCTTATATATGTACTAATGTAAACTCTGTTTGAGTGTTACAGATACAGTCATGTCATCGGATTCAGCATCATCCGAGGTTACATATACGTCTATATCATCGCATGGAGACCCGCTAGCTTGGGCTGTAGACTTCTTCAGACTCCAGGAGCCCAACTCACCAGAGGCTGCACCGGCATCACCGGACTACGTGTCTGGCCCTGAGGAGCCAGAGCAGGCACCGCTCTCGCCAGATTACGTGCCAGGACCAGAGTACCCCGAGTACTTAGCCCCATCAGATGAGGAGGTTCCCGTGGAGGATCAGCCTTATGCTGTTGCTGATTCGCCTATAGCCCTATCTCCAGGCTACGTTGCTGACTCGGATCCCGAGGAGGACCCCGAGGAGGACTCTGAGGATGGCCCAGTAGACTATCCAGCTGATGGAGGTGACGGCGATGATGATGACTCGCAATCCTCCCTGCTCGCGTTCGTAACTTTGCTTCCTATCCGTAATCACTCACCTTCCTCCTTCCTTCCTCTAATGCACTCTTCCTTATCACGTGATAGTCTTCTCGTCTTGCTTACTTCCCACTTCTGCTCTACTACATCTAACCATCCCCTCTCATCTATGATTCCTTCTCCCTGCATCACCCTTCCCTGTCCCCATCACTCTGACTTCCTCTCTTGAGCACTACCCCCTACTCTCTCACTTCCCCTAACCTGGACCTGACCTAAACTAAACTTCCATATCCATCACTCTCTTACGTACCTTCTCTACTCCTCCCTGGACTCACCTTCCCTCTGACCTCTTCTACACTCACCGTCCACTGACTTCCCCCTCTGATGATGACGATGGAGGAGGAGGAGGATTTTTGAGGGGATGAGCTGAGGAGGATGAGGAAGGAGCACCGTCTTGTCCGAGCTCTGTTGTTGTACCTGTTGTTGATCATGGGACCCCCATTCCTGAGTAGACATAGCCGTTTGTGACCGCTGAAGATCTGCTGCTACACCACGCATCACCACCGGCATGTCGTACCACTGCTATGATATCTACCGACCAGAGGCAACTTTACTATTGCCGACCTGAGAGGAGGTTCGAGAGACTTCTTTTCATGCCTTACCTACACCACCACCCTCACAACACTCATCTCCATTATCACATACCACCCTCTGCAGAGGAACGCCTTGCAAGTGTTTAGCTGCACCCAGCCACTTCCATCACCTCTACTAAACCACCGTCAACCAGCATCACCACAGCCACCACAACCAGACTCCATTTATTCATACCACCAGTCGACCGCAGGAGGATGTTTCCCGAGGCCGACTACCACCTCGTAAGAGGTTAATGGTCCTACTATACTTCCGCATCGAGATATAAGGTGGGGCAGGAGTTCGACTAGCTGTCCCCTAGGCCGACTTGAGTCCGTAGGTAGATTATGGGTTTGTTGGCACTCTGGATGCCGAAGCTAGACGACAGAGAGCCGAGGCAGTCGGCTATGGGATCAGAGATACTTGGGTAGACCCGAGAGAGACTACAGAGGAGGATGCACCAATAACCCTAGAGGGAGTCAACACTAGAGTGACTGAGCTTACTGCAGTACAGGAGCAGGACACCCAAGAGATTTATGCTGTGATTAAGGATACCCAGGATCGACAGACTCAGATATATCAGACGGTTAAGACATTGGTCGATGATAGTCGGTACCACTATGAGACAGCCCGACTCTTAGACCAGGAGGCTCTAGTCTCCCGAGAGGCTTGGGCACACTCTATGAGATTTAGTTCAGCTGTCCACTTTGAGCTTCAGGGATACAGGACACATGTTTGGACGCAGGATCACCGTATGGATGTGCAGGATGCATTGATAGCAGCTCTGACTGCACAGGTCTCATCACTCCAGGGACATCTGGGGACGGCACTAGGAGAAATCCGGGCACTTCAAGCAAGGGAGCAGGCTCGTACGGATGCTCCTGAGAGCACCGGTAGTAGTTCCTAGGTTATTTTCATAGCTATCATTGTAGCCGGCTAAGCATTTTGGGTTTCATTCCCAGCTAGCTCGGTAGTAGGACCTGTATTGTTTTATTTATTTCTTGTATCGAACAAATCATGTAGGTTTTCCAACTATATATGAGATGTTGTATTATGTTATGTTGATCTCAATTATGTGATGTGTTGTGATCCCAGCTATATTATGTAATCACTGTGTGATGTAATCTTGTTATACATTGTACCCATGTCATATTGAGGTGTTATAAAAACTCACATACTTTATTGTTGTGATTTAGAACAACATGCCACCAAAAAGAACTGCAAGAACTGTAAGAACCGCAAGGGTTGCTGCTGTTTACTCTAACCGCTGCTCTGTGCTAACTTACTGCTACACTACGGCAAGACTACAAAGCCGCCTGCCCCAATGACTACTGTTGCTATTGAGCAATTGGTCACTGATAGAGTTTCCGCGGCACTTGCTAACCATGAGACCCTTCAAAACAGCACGAATGGTCATGGAGATGGAAGCCACAATTCTGGCACTGGAACCAGAGGGGCTACGCACACTCCACATGAGTATACATACAAAGATTTCCTGAACTGTCATCCACTTAACTTCAAGGGTACTGAAGGGGACTTAACTTCAAGGGTACTGAAGGGGTAGTTGTGTTATCCCAATGGTTTGAAAAGATGGAATCAGTGTTCCATATAAGCAATTGTGCTCCAGAGAACCAAGTTAAGTTCGCAACTTGCACTTTTATTAAGAATGCCCTTACTTGGTGGAACTCTCACAAGAAAGCGGTTACACAAGATGTTGCTTATGCCATAGAGTGGAAGGCATTGAAGAAGATGATGACGGTTAAATACTGCCCAAGGGGTAAGATTAAGAAGTTGGAGATTGAACTCTAGAACCTAAAGGTAAAAGGTACTGATATCCTGAGCTACACCCTGCGATTCCAAGAGCTTGCATTAATGTGTGGACGTATGTTTCCCGAGGAATCAGATGAGGTTGAGAAGTATGTTAGTGGATTTCCTGATATGATCCAGGGAAATGTGATGTCATATCGACCCCAGACAATGGAAGAGGTAATCGAGTTTGCCAATGATCAGATGGACCAAAAACTCATCACCATTTCTAAAAGGCAAGCCGAGCAGAAGAGGAAGATAGAGTTTAATACTGGGAACAATCAGGGGTACCAACAACAGAAAAAGAGGCAGAACACTGGGCGAGCTTACACTGCTGGGCCTAGTGAGAAAAGGGAGTACACTGGGTTATTGCCTTTGTGTACAAAATGCAACCATCACCATAAATGGCTATGTGCTCCCAGATGTAACAAATGTAAGAGGATCGACCATTTGGATCGTGACTGCAGGAGTTCCGGTCCAAACAATAATAATAACAATCGTGGGAACTTCGGAGCAACTCAAAATGCCATTACTTGCTATGAGTGTGGTGTTCAAGGGCACATCAAGAGGGACTGCCCTAAGTTGAAGAATGGAAACAGTGGTAATCAACGTGGGAACGACAATGCACCAGCCAAGGTTTATGTGGTGGGCAATGCGGGAACAAACCCGGACTCTAACGTTGTTACGGGTACGTTCCTTCTAAACGACCGCTATGCTTCTATTCTATTTGATACTGGTGCCGATAGGAGTTTTGTATCCACTACATTTAGCTCCATAATTGATATCACACCCACTACACTAGACCATTATTATGATGTTGAACTAGCCGACGGGAAAATAATTAGGATAAACACTATCATTCGGGGTTGTACATTAAACCTCTTAAATCATCCCTTCAACATTAACTTAATGCCCGTAGAACTTGGTAGTTTCGACGTCATAATCGGCATGGATTGGTTGTCAAAGTACCACGCGGTCATTGACTGTGCCGAAAAGATCGTTCGTATTCCATGGGGAAATGAAACCTTAATTGTCCATGGTGACGGGAGCAACCAGGGAAACGGGACTCGTCTGAACATCATTTCATGCACTAAAACTCATAAATATTTGTTGAAAGGACACCATGTCTCTTTTCTTTTTAGCAATATCTACAAAAAGGATACTGAAGTCCAGGTCGGGAGCGAAGCGACTTGAGGACGTACCAATCGTTCGAGATTTTCCTGAGGTATTTCCTAAAGAATTGCCAGGTCTTCCATCGACTCGACAAGTGGAATTCCAAATTGATTTAATGCCTGGTGCTGCACCGGTAGCACGAGCACCGTATCGCTTGGCTCCCTCTGAAATGAAAGAATTGTCAGAGCAACTGCAAGAACTGTCCGACAAGGGCTTTATAAGACCCAGTTCCTCACCTTGGGGAGCTTCGGTCTTGTTTGTCAAAAAGAAGGACAGATCATTCCGGATGTGCATCGACTACTAGTATGTCATAACTAACGTGAAGAATCGTTTCCTCTCTCCGGTTTGTTGATTTTGTTTGATCAACTACAAGGATCTAGTGTTTACTTGAAGATAGACTTACGGTCGGGTTATCATCAGCTTAGAGTGCGAGAAGAGGATATTCCGAAAACAGCATTTAGGACTCGGTACGGTCATTACGAGTTCCAAGTTATGCCATTTGGTATGACAAATGCACCTGCGGTATTCATGGACCTCATGATAGGAAGTGTGCAAACTTATCTTGTTAAGTTTGGAATTTGTCTTTATCGACGATATACTCATTTATTCAAAGGACAAGGAGGAACATGAAGAACACCTTAAGGCAATTCTAGAAAAACTGTTAAGAAGGAGGGAGTTATTGTAAGGTTTACAAAATGTAAAATTTTGGTTCCTAAGGTATTATTTACTTGGTCACGTGATTGCTGTCAAGGCATTAAAGTGGATCCTGCCAGATCGAATTATTAAAGATTGGGCGTCTCCCTATATAACCAACAGGAAGATTCGTCAATTTTTAAGTCTTGCCGGTTATTATCGAAGATTCATAGAAGGGTTCTCAAAGATTGCTAAGCCAATAACCAAGCTTACCCAGAAGAAAGTCGCCTTCGAATGGGGTGACAAGCAAGAAGCAGCTTTTTAGATGTTGAAAACTAAGTTGTGTAGCGCACCTATCTTAGCTCTCCCTCAAGGAGCTGAGAACTTCATTGTTTATTGCGATGCGTCACATAAAGGATTAGGTGCGGTATTGATGCAAAACGAGAAGGTGATTGCTTATGCATCACGTCAGTTGAAGATCCATGAGAAAAATTATACTACTCATGATTTGGAACTTGGTGCAGTGGTGTTTGCTCTAAAAATTTAGAGACACTACTTGTACGGAACCAAATGTACGGTGTTCACGGATCATAAGAGCTTACAACACATACTTGACCAAAAGGAGTTGAATATGAGGCAACGTCGTTGGTTAGAGTTGCTTAGTGACTACGATTGTGAGATTCGTTATCACCCGGGGAAAGCAAATGTTGTGGCTGATGCTTTGAGCAGGAAAGAGCGAAGTAAACCATTAAGAGTGCGAGCCTTAGTTATGACTATTGGCTTGGATCTTCCCAAACAAATCTTGAATGCTCAGACCGAGGCACATAAACCAGAAAATCTCAAGAACGAAGACGTAGGAGGTATGATCAGGAAGGATCTACCAAAGGAGAGGTTGGAACCCCGTGCGGACGGAACCCTATGCTTAAATGGTAGGAGTTGGTTGCCATGTTATGGAGATTTAAGGACCGTGATCATGCACGAGTCCCACAAATCAAAATACTTTGTCCATCCAGGTTCGGACAAAATGTATCAAGACATGAAAAAGCTATATTGGTGGCCCAATATGAAGGCCGAGAAGTGTTGTTCACCTGTTTGTTGGGCCGAGGTCGGAGAAGCTCAACTCACCGGTCCAGATTTAATTCAAGAAACAACCGAGAAAATCATCCAGATCAAGTAAAGGATTTAAGCTGCTCGTGACCGACAAAAGAGTTACGCCGACTTAAAGCATAAGCCGATGGAGTTCCAAGTTGGGGATAGAGTTATGCTCAAGGTTTCACCTTGGAAAGGAGTCATACGTTTTGGCAAATGGGGGAAGTTAAACCCTAGATATGTTGGACCTTTCAAAGTGTTGGAAAAGATTAGATTTGTTGCATATAAGCTTAAACTCCCTCAAGAATTGAGCAGGGTTCACAATACATTTTATGTGTCCAACTTGAAGAAATGTTATTCCGACGAACCATTAGTTGTTCCGTTAGAAGGACTACATATTGATGATAAACTCTAATTTGTGGAAGAGCCCATTGAAATTATGGAACGGGAGATCAAACGATTAAAGAGAAGCCGTATACCACTCGTTAAGGTTCGCTGGAACTCTAGGAGAGGTCCTGAGTTCACATGGGAACGTGAAGATTCATTCAAAAAGAAATACCCACATCTCTTCATAAATCGGGCATTTTCATCCACTACAACGTCTTAAGCCTTGAGGACAAGGCTCATCTAACCGGGGGAGACTATAACACCCCGTGTTTTGCAGGTCATATTTCAACAAAGGATTCAAGCCGATCGTGACCGACAAAAGAGTTATGCCGACTTAAAGCGTAAGCCAATGGAGTTCCAAGTTGAGGATAGGGTTATGCTCAAGGTTTCACCTTGGAAATGGGTCGTACATTTTGGCAAACGGGGGAAGTTAAACCCTCGATATGTTAGACCTTTTAAGGTGTTGAAAAAGATTGGATCCGTTGCATACAAGCTTGAACTTCCCACAAGAATTAGCAGGGATCACAAATACATTTCAAGTATCCACTTGAAGAAAAGTTATATATCCTACGAAACCATTAGTTGTAATACCGTTAGAAGGACTACATGTTGATGATAAACTCCAATTTGAGGAAGATCCCGTTGAAATTGCGAGCTCAATACTAGGCCATTTCTCATGATTCAAGTTGCTAAATGCAACCTGCCATGTCGACTATCAAATGCCCCTACTAGTTGTTGCCATGTCTAAGTCTAAGTAGGTCAAAGTAGGGCTTAATGTCGACACGTTAGGGCTGTTGTACAAAAGCATTTTGGCAGACTCATGCTTCAAACTTTGTGACCTTATATCTTTTTATTTCCTTGACAAAAACAACTCATCTCAGGGGAAAAATGATCACGTCCAACCCTATTACTGAAATAAATTAAGTTGTTCTTGAATGTCTCGTGTTTAAGGGTCGGATAAGGTGTCTAAAACTACCACACGCATGGGCTAATTAATATGACATAACTTATGTATTATTTTTTCTCCCTAACTCAATAACGAGCCCTAGTTATCAACATGCATATATCCTAAGCCTAACATCATCGCATTATGTCCTTGTTTCACTTGTTACTTATACGTTTTATGGGGGTTTTGCTAGGTCATTCAAATTACATCAAAAGGTAAAAAAAGAAACATAGTGTTTTGTCGATAACAGGTTAAGCACACAACTACGGAACAAGTATTGCATTAAAAACATGATTGACAATGGGTGTTTACTCACAAAGATGCGAACTCATAAGGGATTGGAAAAGAAAGAGTGCGTGCAAGCTTGTACCAATCGAAACCCTAGCACCAAAACCATAAAACCCTAATTGCGTGGAGTCTTCTCGTGACTCCAAACCAACAACCCTTATAACCCCACTTTCTCTCCTTATGAACCAACAAGAAAATCTTAAGAATGTCGAGTGGGTTTAGGGTTTAATGAAGATAGCAATGGAGGTGAAAATTGGGTGTGTATGTGTGTCGAATACAGAGAACAAAATGGGAGTGTATGGAAGTTGTGAGTCTGTGAAACACTAACCCAATCCATGATATTATTATAAACACAAGAGTGTACATACATAGTGTTTACTTTTGTAGTCACGTTGGAATGTTAAGCCATACATGGAAAGGAATTTCTTAGATTTCACTTGATCTGTGAATATGGAATTAAAGGTGAAGACTGTTCTAACTTAGAGGCAGTATCGATGTTATTTTACCCCTTAGGATTCACGAGCATGCTTGGGTTTGAGGGAAAGAGTGATGGGCCTTTACACGTTGGACCATAGAAGTTATATTAGGATAGGATTTGTTTTAAAGTTTCCCCCTAATTTCTTTATTCACATAAGTAAATTTTTAGGCTCACATGATATAGCTAATGTTATTTAAATGTTTAACTATATGAATTAAGGTAAAGTCTAAAACAAAATAGTAACGGAATTTAAAAAAGATAAAGGTACGGAGTCGTAGTAAGACCTGAAAAACACGGGGTGTTATAGTCTGCCCCGGTTAGATGAGCCTTGTCCTCAAGGCTTAAGACGTTGCAATGGATGAAGACGCCCGATTTGTGAAGAGATGTGGGTATTTCTTTTTGAATGAATCTTCACGTTCCCAGGTGAACTCAGGACCTCTCCTAGAATTCCAGCGAACCTTAACGAGTGGTATGCGGCTTCGCTTTAATCGTTTGATCTCCCGTTCTATAATTTCAACGAGCTCTTCCACAAATTAGAGTTTATCATCAATATGTAATCCTTTCAACGGAACAGCTAATGGTTCATCGGAATAACATTTCTTCAAGTTGGATACGTGAAATGTATTGTGAACCCTGCTCAATTCTTGAGGGAGTTCAAGCTTGTAAGCAATGGATCCAATCCTTTCCAACACCTTGAAAGGTCCAACATATCAAGGGTTTAACTTCCCCCGTTTGCCAAAACGTACGACCCCTTTCCAAGGTGAAACCTTGAGCATAACCTTATCCTCGACTTGGAACTCCATTGGCTTACGCTTTAAGTCGGCATAACTCTTTTGCCGGTCATGAGCGGCTTGAATCCTTTGCTTGATATGGATGATTTTCTCAGTCATTTCTTGAATTAAATCTGCATCGGTGAGTTGAGCTTCTCCGACTTCGGCCCAACAAACAGGTGAACGACACTTTTGACCATAAAGTGCCTCAAATTATGCTGCCTTGATGCTAGCGTGATAACTGTTGTTGTATGAAAACTCGACTAATGGCAAATGATTTATCAACCCTTTCCAAAGTCGATCACGCAAGCACGTAGCATATCCTCAAGGGTTTGGATGGTTCTCTCGCTTTGTCCATCAGTTTCTGGATGGTACACAGTACTCATATCCAAGGTAGTACCCAAAGCCTTTTGAAGTGATCTCCAAAAACATGATGCGAACCTAGGGTCACAGTCACAGATGATTGAGATAGGTATCCCATGCCTTACAACTACCTCCTTTATGTATAACCTTACCAACTTCTCCATAGAGTTAGTTTCTCTTATTGGCGTAAATATTGCAGATTTAGTGAGTCGGTCTACAATCAACCAAATAGTGTTATGACCTTGCGGTAACTTAGGAAGCTTGGTGACAAAATCCATGGTGATATTGTCCCACTTCCATTCAGGTATCTTGGGTTGTACTAACAATCCTGCTGGTCTTTGATGTTCAGCTTTGACCTTGGCACACGTCAGACATTTGGTAACATAGGTGGCGACGTCGGCCTTCATATTGGGCCACCAATATAGCTTTTTCATGTCTTGATACATTTTGTCCGAACCTGGATGGACAGAGTATTTTGATTTGTGGGACTCGTGCATGATCACGGTCCTTAAATCTCCATAACATGGCAACCAACTCCTACCATTTAAACATAAGGTTCCGTCCGCACGGGGTTCCAACCTTTCCTTTGGTAGGTCCTTCCTGATCATACCTCATACGTCTTCGTTCTTGAGGTTTTCTGGTTTCTGTGCCTCGGTCTGAGCATTCAATATTTGTTTGGGAAGGTCCAAGCCAATAGTCATAACTAAGGCTCGCACTCTTAATGGTTTACTTCGCTCTTTCCTGCTCAAAGCATCAGCCACAACATTTGCTTTCCCCGGGTGATAACGAATCTCACAATCGTAATCACTGAGCAACTCTAACCAACGACGTTGCCTCATATTCAACTCCTTTTGGTCAAGTATGTGTTGTAAGCTCTTATGATCCGTGAACACCGTACATTTGGTTCCGTACAAGTAGTGTCTCCAAATTTTTAGAGCAAACACCACTGCACCAAGTTCCAAATCATGAGTAGTATAATTTTTCTCATGGATCTTCAACTGACGTGATGCATAAGCAATCACCTTCTCGTTTTGCATCAATACCGCACCCAATCCTTTATGTGACGCATCACAATAAACAATGAAGTTCTCAGCTCCTTGAGGGAGAGCTAAGATAGGTGCGCTACACAACTTAGTTTTCAACGTCTGAAAAGCTGCTTCCTACTCGTCACCCCATTTGAAGGCGACTTTCTTCTGGGTAAGTTTGGTCATTGGCTTAGCAATCTTTGAGAACCCTTCTATAAATCTTCGATAATAACCGGCAAGACCTAAAAATTAACGAATCTCCGTTGGTGTTTTAGGAGACGCCCAATCTTTAATAGATTCGATCTTGGCAGGATCTACGTGAATACCTTGACAGTCAATCATGTGACCGAGAAATTGTACTTTAGGAATCCAAAATTTACATTTTGAAAAGTTAGCATATAACTCCTCCTTCTTAAGCAGTTCTAAAACTTCCTTAAGGTGTTCTTCATGTTCTTCCTTGTTCTTTGAATAAATGAGTATATCGTCGATAAAGACAATTACAAACTTATCCAAGTATGGTTTGCACACTCGGTTCATGAGGTCCATGAATACTACAGGTGCATTTGTCAAACCAAATGGCATCACTTGGAATTCGTAATGACCATACTGAGTCCTAAATGCCATCTTTGGAATATCTTGTTCACGTACTCGGAGTTAATGATAACCCGACCTTGAGACTATCTTCGAATAAACACTGGATTGGTACGTCCTCAAGTCGCTTCTCTCCCGACCTGTCTTCAGTCTCCTTTGCTGTAATGCTGGCTAAAAAGACATGGTGTCCTTTCATCAAGTATTTATGAGTTTTAGTGCATGAAATGATGTTCAGACGAGCCCCGTTTCCCTGGTTGCTCCCGTCACCATGGACAATTAAGGTTTCATTTCCCCATGGAATACGAACGATATTTTCGGCACAGTCAATGACCGCATGGTACTTTGACAACCAATACATGCCGATTATGACGTCGAAACTACCAAGTTCTACGGGCAATAAGTTGATGTTGAACGGATGGTTCAAGAAGTTTAATGTACAACCTCGAATGATAGTGTTTATCCCTATTATTTTCCTGTCGGCTAGTTCAACATCATAATAATGGTCTAGTGTAGTGGGTGTGATGGGGGGGGGGGGGGGGGGGGGGGGGGGGGGGGGGAGGGGGGGGGGGGGGGGGGGGGGGGGTGGGGGGGGGGGGGGGGGGGTGGGATGGGGGGGGGGGGGGGGGGGGGGGGGGGAGGGGGGGGGGGGGGGGAGGAGGGAGGGGTGGGGGGGGGGGGGGGGGGGGGTGGGGGAGGGGGGGGGGGGGGACCAATCGATACGGTGCTCGTGCTACAGGTGCAGCACCAGGCATCAAATCAATTTGGAATTCCACTTGTCGAGTCGGTGGAAGACCTGGTAATTCTTCAGGAAATACCTCAGGAAAATCTTGAACGATTGGTACGTCCTCAAGTCGCTTCTCTCCCGACCTGTCTTCAGTCTCCTTTGCTGTAATGCTGGCTAAAAAGACATGGTGTCCTTTCAACAAGTATTTATGAGTTTTAGTGCATGAAATGATGTTCAGACGAGTCCCGTTTCCCTGGTTGCTCCCGTCACCATGGACAATTAAAGTTTCATTTCCCCAGGGAATACGAACGATCTTTTTGGCACAGTCAATGACCGCGTGGTACTTTGACAACCAATCCATGCCGATTATGACGTCGAAACTACCAAGTTCTACGGGCAATAAGTTGATGTTGAACGGATGGTTCAAGAAGTTTAACGTACAACCCCGAATGATAGTGTTTATCCCTATTATTTTCCCGTCGGCTAGTTCAACATCGTAATAATGGTCTAGTGTAGTGGGTGTGATATCAATCAAAGAGCTAAATGTTGTGGATACAAAACTCCTATCGGCACCAGTATCAAATAGAATAGAAGCATAGCGGTCGTTTAGAAGGAACGTACCCGTAACAACGTTAGAGTCCGGGTTTGTCCCCGCGCATTACCCACCAACATAAACCTTGGCTGGTGCATAGTGCGCTCCCACGTTATTACCAACAGATCCATTCTTCAACTTAGGGCAGTCCCTCTTGAAGTGCCCCTGAACACCACACTCATAGCAAGTAACGGCATTTTGAGTTGCTCCGGAGTTCCCACGATTGTTATTATTATTGTTTGGACCGGAACTCCTGCAGTCACGAGCCAAATGGCCGATCCTCTTACATTTGTTACATCTGGGAGCACATGGTCCTTTGTGGTGATAGTTGCATTTTGTACACAAGGGCAATGACCCAGTGTACTCCCTCTTCTCACTAGTCCCAGCAGTGTAAGCTCGCCCAGTGTTCTGTCTCTTGTTTTGTTGTTGGTACCCCTGATTGTTTCCAGCATTAAACTCTATCTTCCTCTTCTGCTCAGCTTGCCTTTCAGAAATAGTGATGAGTTTTTGATTCATTTGATCATTGGCAAACTCGATTACTTCTTCCATTGTCTGAGGTCGATATGACATCACATTTCCCCGGATCATATCAGGAAGTCCACTCACATACTTCTCAACTTCATCAGATTCCTCGGCAATCATACGTCTACACATCAATGCAAGCTCTTGGAAACACAGTGTGTAGCTCGGGATATCAGTACCCTTTACCTTTAGGTTCCAGAGTTCGATTTCCAACTTTTTGATTTCACCCCTTGGGCAGGTTATTATGATCGTCTCAACTCCTCAATTGCCCTGTCCAGTCCATGGCATAAGCAACCTCTATTTTGTGTAACCGCCTTCTAGTGAGAGTTTCCACAAAGTAAGGCATCCATGAAAGTGCAGTTGCTACTTAACTTGGTTCTCTGGAGCACAGTTGCTTATGTGGAACACTGATTCTATCCTTTCGAACCATTGGGATAGCACAACTACCCCTAGAACCCTTGAAGTTAAGTGGATGATTGTTCAGGAAATCTTTGTACGTACACTCACGTGGAGTGCGCGTAGCTCCTCTGGTTCCAGTGCCAGAATTGTGGCTTCCATCGCCATGACCATTCGTGCTGTTTCGAAGAGTGTCATGGTTAGTAAGTGCCGCGGAAACCCTATCAGCGACTAGTTGCTTAACAGCAGCAGCAATCATTGGGGCAGCAGTCGCAGCAGCGGCAGCAGCCCTTGCGGTTCTTGCAGTTCTTTTTGGTGGCATGTTGTTCTAAATCACAACAATAAAGCACGTGAGTTTTTATAAACATTAGAACATAACATGGGTACAATATATAACAAGATCACATCACACAGTGATTACATAATATGACTGGGATCACAACACACCACATAATTGAGATCGACATAACATAATACAACATCTCATATATAGTTGGAAAACATACATGATTTGTTCGATACAAGAAATAAATAAAAACGATAGAGGTCCTACTACCGAGCTAGCTGGGAATGAAACCCATAATACTTAGCCGGCTACAATGATAGCTATGAACATGAAAATAACCTAGGAACTACTACCGGTGCCCTCGGGAGCATCCGCACGAGCCTGCTCTCTAGCTTGAAGTGCTCGGATCTCTCCTAGTGCCGTCGCCAGATGTCCCTGGAGTGATGAAACCTGTGCAGTCAGAGCTGCTATCAATGAATCCTGCACATCCATACGGTGATCCTGCGTCCAAACGTGTGTCCTGTATCCCTGAAGCTCATAGTGGACAGCCGAACTAAATCCCATAGAGTGTGCCCAAGCCTCTCGGGAGACTAGAGCCTCCTGGTCTAAGAGTCGGGCAGTCTCATAGTGGTACCGACTATCATCGACCAATGTCTCAACCGTCTGATATATCTGAGTCTGCCGATCCTGGGTATCCTCAATCACAGCATAAATCTCCTGGGTGTCCTGCTCCTGAACTGCAGTAAGCTCAGTCACCCTAGTGTTGACTCCCTCGAGGGTCACTGGTGCAACCTCCTCGGTAGTCTCTCTCGGGTCTACCCAAGTATCTCTGATCCCATAGCCGACTGCCTCGGCTCTCTGTCGTCTGGCTTCGGCATCCAGAGTGCCGACAAACCCATAATCTACCCTACGACCTCCAGTAGGCCTAGGGACAGCAGTCGAACTCTCCTCCACCTCATACCTCGATGCGGGAGTAGTAAGACATAACCTCTTACGAGGTTGTAGTTCAGCCTCGAGAATATCCTCCCTGCGGTCGACTGGTGGTATGAACAATGAGTCTGGTAGCGGTGGTAGTGGTGATGATGGTAGAGGTGGTAGTGGAGATGATGGTAGAGGTGGCAGTGGTAATGCTGCGGGTACGAGTGGTGGTAACGGTGATGAAGCTCTCAATCTACCCATGACAGCTCTGAAGCCTGGGGGTGCACGTACATGGTTAGGGCTACCATATGGGTGAGGTAATCTAGGAAGTGGTGATGATGGAAGTGCGGGTGCAGCTAAACACCTAGCAAGGCGTTCCTCTGCAGAGGGTGGTGATAATGAGATGAGTGGTGAGGGTGGTGGTGTAGGTAAGGCAAGAAGTCTCTCGACCTCCTCCTCAGGTGGCAATAGTACAGGTGCCTCTGGTCGGATAGATATCCTAGCAGTGGTACGACATGCTGGTGGTGATGGTGGTGTAGCCGCAGACTCATCGGTCTCAAACGGCTCTGTCTCCTCAGAATGGGGGACATGATCAACAACAGGTGCAACAACAGAGTCGGCCGGAGCCAGATGCTCCTCCTCCTCCTCAGCCTCCTCCTCCTCAGAAGCCTCCTCTTCCTCAGAAGCCTCCTCCTCCTCCTCGTCATCATCAGAGGAGTCATCATCATCGTCGTCACCTCCATCAGCTGGATAGTCTACTGGACCATCCTCAGAGTCCTCCTCGGGATCCTCCTCGGGATCCGAGTCAGCAACGTAGCCTGGAGATAAGGCTATAGGTGAATCAGCAACAGCATACGGCTGATCCTCTATGGGAACCTCCTCATCAGATGGGGCCAAGTACTCGGGGTACTCTGGTTCTGGTACGTAATCTGGCGAGAGCGGTGCCTGCTCTGGCTCCTCAGGGCCAGGCACGTCGTCTGGTGGTGCCGGTGCAGCCTCCGGTGAGTCGGGCTCCTGGAGTCTGAAAGAGGACAAGCCAAGCTAGGGGTCCCATGCGATGATATAGACGTTATATGTAACCTCGGATGATGCGATCGATGACATGACTGTATCTGTAACACTCAACAGAGTTTACATTAGTACATATATAAGACTCGATAATAATATTACTTTAATTTATCATAAACACGTTATAAGAACCTATTGCAGCATCTAGTATAACAACTATTGCAACTCGATAGTGTATGTCTTGTATGCATCTTAGTACAATTATAATACTACACAACTGTAAATGTATGTCCGTGTGAAACCTTTTGTATGATGCAATGTTTGAAAACGGTTATACTCTAACGTAAAAACATTTGACGTGGTTCTCTATTACCCTGGCTCTGATACCCTCTGTACACCCCAAATTGGGTCGCAGCGGTATTAATGAGTATCCGGGCGAGAGTTAACATTACGAAAAAAAAAAAATTTCAGGATCAATAACACAAGATATAAGAACTGACTTAAATGAGTCGTTTGAAATAGATGTACATTGAATGTATTGAAATCGTTTGATACAAGCATGAAGGTTTTAAAAATAGTTCAACATATGAAATAAAGATTCTAGATCTAACAATTGTCCCAAAATATAATGACATCTAATTTCTTTATGCTGCACCCAAAAGATTATCCCAATGTATCCCTGTGCACTCGTGCATAATTGACTCAGAAAAACATGCTTATAACGTCAAAAATAAAGTTGGTGAATTCATAGGTTTTGCAATGAAAATATAGAGACCGTTAAGATTTTTAAGTGTATGATAATTGCAACTTATGCAAATATCACAATTGTGATTTCGTTTCCTAAGCTCTGACACGAAGCTCGACATGTATGAATGCAATATAATATATTACCAATGCCAGTGTGATGTTCTAACACGCAACACCGGATCAACATGGTATGCATCCGTTGGTTCACTCCGTGAAACCAATGAGAGCTACTCACCCGGGATGGGGGATGTCAACCCCACTAGGTCTATTGATAACTTCTCCCGCTCACAAAAGTAATTGAGTTCATGATACTAGGCTCAAAGGGTATAGTACTAGGCAACATGTAATCATGTAAAAATATACACTTACCGTCTATTTGTAAAAACAAAGCATTGTTTCTCACCCAAAGATATAAAAACATTTAATCAAAACAAGTAAAAGTTGGGGCGATGAAAATCACATGAAGTAATGTTAATGTAGAAGCAAGTTGTGGCTCGAAGAACGTTACAAAAGACTTTATCCGCAACTTGAATAAATAGTATATATCCTTCATATAAGGAAAATAATAAATAATAAACTGGGCAATCGTGTCCTAATGTATGCTTGATAGATTGTAAATTTACGATATTGATTATGATTCTCATTTAAAAGTAGTCAACTTTATCGGGTCAACACGACTAAAATACATGTATATAAATTATGACTTCGGACTTTTAAGAAACTAGGCGGTACATACTTTAAATTATTAGTTTAGGTCAGGCCTTGGTTTGGTCTCTAAGTGCGTTAAACAATTAGACGAAATATTGACGTTTACTATTCAAGTTAAACATATAAATTACTAAGTTTTTAACATGGGCAGTCTTAGAGTTTTACAACTAAATTTTGTCTTCGTTATTCGACTCCCCATATAAAAGTAAATAGTATATTGAAATCCTTGAGGGTAGGGCTACAACTTTTATTTAAATATGTTTTGGCTAAAACGTCGTTGTAAGTAGTTATAAAAAATAGTGTTAAACATAGGAGGGTTGCGAGGTGCTTTGTTTTTTTTGATTTTACTTAGAATTATTGCTTTTTTTAGCTCAATGGTGCATCGAGTCAGAACTTTGAACTAAGTTTGCCACTTCGTTGCTTAATGTTAAAACAAGATAAGAGTACCTTTGCAAACTAGGCTAGACCGGTTATAAACTACCTTTTATAAGGTTTGGGGGCAAAGGTCGTTATGTGGGTCGAATTGGATGGTAAAGTGTGCGTGTATCGAGGTCATAACACCAGCAGGTGTGACTTCATTTTCAGCGTGTGATGGCCAGACTTTGGCCTCAATTTGCGAGCTCAATACTAGGCCATTTCTCATGATTCAAGTTGCTAAATGCAACCTGCCATGTCGACTATCAAATGCCCCTACTAGTTGTTGCCATGTCTAAGTCTAAGTGGGTCGAAGTAGGGCTTAATGTCGACACGTTAGGGCTGTTGTACAAAAGCATTTTGGCAGACTCATGCTTCAAACTTTGTGACCTTATATCTTTTTATTTACTCGACGAAAACAACTCATCTCAGGGGAAAAATGATCACGTCCAACCCTATTACTGAAATAAATTAAGTTGTTCTTGAATGTCTCGTGTTTAAGGGTCGGATAAGGTGTCTAAAACTACCACACGCATGGAGTAATAATATGACATAACTTTATGTATTATTTTTTTCTCCTAACTCAATAACGACCCTAGTTATCAAATGCCATATATCTAAGCCTAAATATCACATTTATGTTCCTGGTTTCACGTGTTACTTATATGTTTTTGGGTTGTGCTAGGGATCATTCAAATTACATCAGGAGGTAAAAAAACATAGTGTTTTGTCGATAACAGGTTAAGCACACAACTATGGAACAAGTATTGCATTGAAACATGATTGACAATGGATGTTTACTCACAAAGATGCGAATTCACAAAGGCTTGGAAAAGAAGAGTGGCGTTTGCATGCTTAGTACCAAATCGAAAACCCTAGCACCTAGACCCATAAAACCCTAATTGTGTGGGTCTCTCGTGACTCCAAACCATCAGCCATTTTAACCCTGCTTTCTCTCCTTACGCACCAACAAGATATTTAGAATGCCGAAGTGGGTTTAGGGTTTTAATGAAGATAGCCATGAGGTGAATTGGGAGAGTTGTGTGTCTGAATACAGAGAACAAAAGGGAGTGTATGGATGTTGTGAGTCTGTGGAAACACTCATCCGAATCCATGTATCTTATAAAACAAAGAGTGTACATACATAGTGTTTACTTTTGTAGTCACGTTGGAATGTTAAGCCATACATGGAAAGGAATTTCTTAGATTTCACTTGATCTGTGAATATGGAATTAAAGGTGAAGACTGTTCTAACTTAGAGGCAGTATCGATGTTATTTTACCCCTTAGGATTCACGGGCATGCTTGGGTTTGAGGGAAAGAGTAATGGGCCTTTACACGTTGGACCATAGAAGTTATATTAGGATAGGATTTGTTTTTAAGTTTCCCCCTAATTTCTTTATTCACATAAGTAAATTTTTGGGCTCACATGATATAGCTAATGCTATTTAAATGTTTAACTATATGAATTAAGGTAAAGTCTATGAACTAAAATAGTAACGGGAATTAAAAAATGATTTTTTTAAAAAAAAAAAGGGGTACGGAGTCATAGTAAGACATGAATAACATGGGGTTGTTTTAGTCTTCCCCCGGGTTAGATTGAGCCTTGTCTTTCAAGCTTATGACGTTTGCAGTGATGATGACGCCGGATTGGTAAAGAGATATGGGTTTCTTTTGAAAATGAATCTTGTTGTTCCCAGGTGAACTCAGGACATCTACTAGAATTCAGGGCGAACCTTAACGAATGGTATGCGGTCTTCGTTTATTTCGTTTGATCTCCCGTTCATAATTTCACGGGCTCTTCTACAAATGGGTTTATCATCAATATTGGAATCTTCCAATGGAACAGCTACTGTTGTCGGGAATACTTTTCTTCAAGTTGGATACGTGAAATGTATTGTGAACCCTGCTTAATTCTTGAGGGAGTTCAAGCTTGTAAGCAACGGATCTAATCCTTTCTAACACCTTGAAAGGTCCACATATCGAGGGTTTAAACTTCCCCGTTTGCCAAAACGTAGGACCCCTTTCCAAGGTGAAACCTTGAGCATAACCTTATCCCCGACTTGGAACTCCATCGGCTTACGCTTTAAGTCGGCGTAACTCTTTTGCCGGTCACGAGCGGCTTGAATCCTTTCAGATATGGATGATTTTTCTTAGTGTTTCTTGAATTAAATCTGCATCGGTGAGTTGGCTTCTCCGACTTCGCCCATCAAAAACAGGTGAATGACTCTATCGACTGTAAAGTGCCTGAGAATTGTGCTCCTTGATGATATGTGTAAATGTTGTTGTATTGAAAAACTTCGACTATAGCAAATGAATTTATTCATCCCTTTCCAAAGTCGATCAAGCAGCACGTAGGCATATCCTCATGGGTTTGGATGGTTCTCTCGCTTTGTCCTTCAGTTTTGGATGGTACGCTGAGAGTACTCATATCAAAGGTAGTACCAAAGCCTTTTGAAGTTATTCCAAAATTGTGATGCGAACCTAGGGTCAATGGTCACGTGATTGTGGAAAGGTATCCCATACCTCGTAACTACTCCTTTATGTACATCCGTGCCGAGCTTCTCCATTAGAGTTAGTTTCTATCTTTGGCGTAAATATTGCAGAATTAGTTGAGTCGGTCTATAATTACCAAATAGTGTTCATGACCTTGCTAGTACTTAGGAAGTTGGTGTCTTAATCCATCGTGATATTTGTCCACTTCCATTGAGGTATTTTGGGTTGTACCAACAATCTCGATGGTCTTTGATGTTCAGCTTTGACCTGGCACGTCAGACATTTGCTAACATAGGTGGCGATGTCGGCCTTCATATTGGGCCACCAATATAGAAATAACTTTTCATGTCTTGATACATTTTGTCCGAAAACTAGATGGCAGTGTATTTTGATTTATGGGACTCGAGACTTGATCACGGTCTTAAATCTCCATTAACATTTGCAACCTAACTCCTACCATTTATACTTTAGGTTCGTCGCCACGGGGTTCCAACCTTACCTTTGGTAGGTCTTCTTGATCATACTCCTACGTTTTGTTCTTGTAGGTTTTTGGTTTCTGTGCTCGGTCTGAGATTCAATATTTGTTTGGGAAGGTCCAGCCAATAGTCATACTATGGCGCACTCTTTAATGGTTTACTTCGCTTTTCCTGATCAAGAGCATCAGCCAACAACATGTGCTTTCCCGGGTGATAACGTATTCACAATAATAATCACTGTGCACTTAACCAACGGACGTTTGCTCATTATTCAACTCCTTTTAGGTCATGTAATGTGTTGTAAGTTTATGATCGTTGAACACTGTACTTTTGGTTCCGTTACAAGTAGTGTCTCAAATTTTTAGAGCAACACCACTTGCACCAAATTTTGATTGTTCAAATCATGGGTAGTATAATTTTTTCTCTTGGATCTTACTGGATGTGATGCATAAGCAATACCTTCTCGTTGGCATTAATTCCAACCCAATCCGCTTTATTGTGATGCATTACAATAACATGAAGTTCTCAGTCCTTGGGGAGAGCTAAGATTAGGTGCGGGGTACACAACCCTTAGTTTTTTCAAACGTCTGGAAGCTGCTTCCTTGTTGTCACCACATTTGAAGGCGGACTTTCTTTGGGTAAAGTCTTGCGTTGGGCTTAGCATCTTTGAAAATCCTTCTATGAATCTCTGATAATACCCAGAAAGACCTAAAAATTAACGAATCTCCGTTGGTGTTTTAGGAGATACCCAATCTTTAATAGATTCGATCTTGGCCGGATCAACGTGAATGCCTTGACAGTAATACAGTGACCGAGAAATTTACTTTAGGAATCCCAATATTTACATTTTGAAAACTTAGTATATAACTCCTCCTTCGTAAGAGTTCTAGAATGCTTAAGGTGTTCTTCATGTTTTCCTTGTTCTTTGAATAATGTGTATATCGTTCGATAAAGACAATTACAAACTTATCCAAGTATGGTTTGCACACTCGGTTCATGAGGTCCATGAATACCGCAGGTGCATTTGTCAAACCAATGGATCACTTGGAATTCGAAATGACCATACGAGAGTCTAATGTCGTCTTTGGAATATTTGTTCACGTACCGGAGTTGATGATGACCCGATCCTAAGTCTATCTTAGAATAAACACTAGATCCTTGTAGTTGATCAAACAAATCATCAATCTTGGGGAGAGGATAACAATTCTTACCGTGATTGATTCAATTTCCCGTGTCAATACACATCCAAATGACGTCCTTCTTTTTGAACAACCAAGACTGGAGCTCCCCCAAGGTGGAGGAACTGGGTCTTATAAAGACCTGGTCGGATCTTGTTCTTGCAGTTGCTCTGACAATCTTTGATTTCGGAAGGAAGCCAACGATACGGTTGCTCATGCTACTAGGTTATGCTTCACCAGGCATCAAATCAATTTGGAATTCCACTTGTCGAGTCGGTAGAAGACCCGGCAATTCTTCAGGAAATACCTCAGGAAAATCTTGAATGATTAGTACGTCCTCAAGTCGCTTCTCGCCCGACCTGTCTTCAGTCTCCCTTGCTGTAATGTGCGATAAAAGAATGGTGTCCTGTTCATCAAGTTTTTATGGTTTTAGTGCCTGGTAATGATGTTCAGACGATCGAGCCCTGTTTCTAGTTGCTCCCGTCACCATGGACAATTATGGTTTCATTTCCCCAGGGAATACGAACGATGTTTGTCACAGTCAATTGACGCGTGGTACTCTTGCCAGACCAAGCCATGCGATTTTGACGTTCAAAATACCAAGTTCTAGGGCAATAAGTTGATGTTGAATGGATGTTCAAGAAGTTTACGTTTTTACCAACATAAAAAAATAATAAAAAAAAAAAAAAAAACCTCGATTGATAGTGTTTATTCCTATTATTTTCAGTGGCTAGTCAACATCATAATAATGGTCTAGTGTAGTGGGTGTGATATCAATTATGGAGCTAAATGTAGTGGATACAAAACTCCTATCGGCACCAGTATCAAATAGAATAGAAGCATAGCGGTCGTTTAGAAGGAACGTACCCGTAACAACGTTAGAGTCCGGGTTTGTTCCCGCATTGCCCACCACATAAACCTTGGCTGGTGCATGTCGTTTCCTAACGTTGATACACGGGTTTCCATTTTTTCAACTTAGGGCAAGTCCCTCTTGATAGTACCCTGAACACCACACTCATAGCAAGTAACGGCATTTTGAGTTGCTCTGAAGATCCCTTGATTGTTATTGTTAACTTCTGCTTAAGTCCCGAGCCAATTGGCGATCCTCTTACATTTGTTACATTTGGGAGCACATGGCCCTTCGTGGTGATAGTTCACTTTGTACACAAGGGAAATGATCCAGAGTACCCCATCTTCTCCCCAGGCCCAGCAGTGTAAGCTCGCCCAGTGTTCTGCCTCTTGTTCTGTTGTTGATACCCCTGATTGTTCCCAGCATTAAACTCTATCTTCCTCTTCTGCTCAGCTTGCCTTTCAGAAATAGTGATGAGATTTTGGTCCATCTGATCATTGGCAAACTCGATTACCTCTTCCATTGTCTGGGGTCGATATGACATCACATTTCCCCGGATCATATCAGGAAGTCCACTCACATACTTCTCAACCTCATCTGATTCCTCGAGAAACATATGTCCACACATTAATGCAAGCTCTTGGAATCACAGGGTGTAGCTTGGGATATCAATACCTTTTACCTTTAGGTTCTAGAGTTCAATCTCCAACTTCATAATCTCACCCCTTGGGCAGTATTTGACCATCATCATCTTCTTTAATGCCTTCCAGTCCATGGCATAAGCAACATCTTGTGTAACCGCCTTCTTATGAGAGTTCCACCAAGTAAGGGCATTCCCAATGAAAGTGCAAGTTGCAAACTTAACTTGGTTCTTTGGAGCATAGTTGCTTATGTGGAACACTGATTCCATCTTTTTAAACCATTGGGATAACACAACTACCCCTTCCGTACCCTTGAAGTTAAGTGGATGACAGTTTAGGAAATCTTTGTACGTACACTCACGTGGAGTGCGTGTAGCCCCTTTGGTTCTAGTGCCAGAATTGTGGCTTCCATCGCCATGACCATTCGTGCTGTTTCGAAGAGTGTCATAGTTAGCAAGTACCGCAAAAACTCTGTCAGCGACCAATTGCTCAATAGCAGCAGTAGTCATTGGGGTAGCAGCTGCAGCAGCCGTAGCAGTAGCAGCAACAGTTCTTGCAGTTCTTGCAGTTCTTTTTGGTGGCATGTTGTTCTAAATCACAACAATAAAGCAATTGAGTTTTTATAACATGACATGGGTACAATATATAACAAGATCACATCACACAGTGATTATATAATATGACTGACATCACATAATCAAGATCAACATAACATAATACAACATCTCATATATAGTTGGAAAACATACATGATTTGTTCGATACAAGAGATAAAAAAATACAGGTCCTACTACCGTGCTAGCTGGGAATGAAACCCATAATACTTAGCCAGCTACAAATGATAGCTATGAACATGAAAATAACCTAGGAACTACTACCGGTGTCCTCGGGAGCATCCGCACGAGCCTGCTCTCTAGCCTGAAGTGCTCGAATTTCCCCTAGAGTTGTCGCAAAATGTCCCTGCAGTGATAAAACCTGTGCAGTCAGGGCCGCTATCTGTGACTCTTGTGCATTGATACGGTGATCCTGTATCCAAGTGTGAGTCCTGTACCCTTGAAGCTCATAGTGGACAGCCGAACTAAGTCCCATAGAGTGTGCCCAAGCCTCTCGGGAGACTAGAGCCTCCTGATCTAAAAGTTCGGCAGTCTCATAGTGGTACTGACTATCATCGACCAATGTCTCGACCGTCTGATATATCTGAGTCTGCCGATCCTGGGTATCCTCAATCACAGCATAAATCTCCTGGATGTCCTGCTCCTGAACTGCAGTAAGCTCAGTCACCCTAGTGTTGACCCCTTCAAGGGTCACTGGTGTTATTTCCTCAGTAGTCTCTCTTGGGTCTACCCAAGTATCTCTGATCCCATAGCCGACTGCCTCGGCTCTCTGTCGTTTGGCCTCGGCATCCAGAGTGCCGACAAACCCATAATCTACCCTATGACCTCCAGTAGACCTAGGGACAGCAGTCGAACTCTCCCCCACCTTATATCTCGATGCGGGAGTAGTAAGACATAACCTCTTACGAGGTGGTAGTTCAGCCTTGGGAATATCCTCCCTATGGTCGACTGGTGGTATGAACAATGAGTCTGGTAGTGGTGATGATGGTAGAGGTAGTAGTGGAGGTGATGGTAGTGGTAATGTTGCGGGTACGGGTGGTGGTAATGGTGATGAAGCTCTTAATCTACCCATGGCAGCTCTGAAGCCTAGGGGTGCACGCACATGGTTACGGCTACCATATGGGTAATGTAATCTAGGAAGTGGTGATGATGGAAGTGCGGGTGCAGCTAAACACCTAGCAAGGCGTTCCTCTGCAGAGGGTGGTGATAATGAGATAAGTGGTGAGGGTGGTGGTGTAGGCAAGGCAAGAAGTCTCTCGACCTCCTCCTTAGGTGGCAATAGTACAGGTGCCTCTGGTCGGATAGATATCCTAGCGGTGGTACGACATGCCGATGGTGATGGTGGTGTAGCCGCAGACTCATCAGTCTCAAACGGCTCTGTCTCCTCAGAAGAAGGGACATGGTCAACAATGGGTGCAACAACAGAGTCAGCCGGAGCCAGATGCTCCTCCTCCTCCTCGGCCTCCTCCTCCTTAGAAGCCTCCTCCTCCTCCTCGTCATCATCAGAGGAGTCATCATCATGTCCGTCACCTCCATCAGCTGGATAGTCTAGTGGACCATCCTCAGAGTCCTCCTCGGGGTCCTCCTCGGGGTCCGAGTCAGCAACGTAGCCTGGAGATAAGGCTATAGGCGAATCAGCAACAGCATAAGGCTGATCCTCCACGGGAACCTCCTCATCAGATGGGGCCAAGTACTCGGGGTACTCTGGTCCCGGCGTAAAATCTAGCGAGAGTGGTGCCTGCTCTGGCTCCTCAAGGCCAGGCACGTAGTCCGGTGATGTCGGTGGAGCCTCCGATGAGTCGAGCTCCTGGAGTCTAAAGAAGTCTACCGCCCAAGCTAGCGGGTCTCCATGCGATGATATAGACGTATATGTAACCTTGGATGTTGCCGTGTCTGTATCTGTTACACTCAACAGAGTTTTACATAGTTCATATATAAGAGATAATAATATACTTAATATATTCATAAAACACGTTTAAGGAAACCATGCTGCATCTAGTATAACCAACTATTGCACTGATAGTGTATGCATGATGCATCTTAGTACAATTATTATGCAAACAACTAGTCATATGTTTGTCCAGTTCGAAAAACCTTTGTTTGATGCAATGTTTGAAATCGGTTATAGTCTAAGCTAAAAACTTTGACCTGGTTCTCTATAACCTGCTATGATACCACTTGTAACACCCCCAAATTGGGGGCAACAGAAAATGAGTATTGGAGTTACATTATGGATCAATAGCACAAGCAGGGGGGGGGGGGTGGGGGGGGGTATGAGAAACGAACTCAAAAAGGTCGTTTGAAATACGATACATTGTATTTATTTGAAATCGTTTGATACAAAGCACGAAGGTTTAAATAGTTCAAAATTTGGAAATAAAGATCTAGATTCTAAACATCGTCCCAAAATTTAATGATCCAAATCTTATGCATGACACCCAAAAGAACTTATCCAATGTATCTGTGACCTCTTGCATTCATTGACTGAGTAAAACATGCTTAAAACATCAACATAAAGTTGGTAAATTCATAGGTTTATGCAATGAAATATAGAACCGTAAGATTTTTAAGTGTATGATAATGCAACATATGCAAATATCACAAATGTGATTACGTTTTCCTAAGCTCATGACACCGAAGCTCGACATGTATGAATGCAATATAAATATTGCCACATTGCCCGTGATGATGTTCTAACCCGCAACATCCGAATCCGACATGGTATACTTCGTTGGTTCACTCCGTGACACCAGTGAGAGCTTCTCACCCGGGATTGGGGATGTCAACCACAATAGATCTATTTATAACATCCGCGCTCACACAAAGTAAAAAAATTTGACAGTCATGATATTGGGCGCAAAGGGTTATCGCTACTTAGGCAATCACGTAATCATGGTAAAATGTACACTTACGTCTAATTTGTAAAACAAAGCATGTTTCTCACCCCAAAAGATATAAAACATTTATTCAAAACGAGTAAAAGTGGGGCTATGAACTCACATGAAGTAATGATAATGTAGAAGCAAAGCTGTGGCACGAAAAACGATACAAAAGACTTTATCCGCAACCTATGAATAAATAGTATATATCTTCACTATACGGAAAAATAATAATAATAAACACTTGCAATCTTGTCCCTAGTGTGTGCTTGATATATTTGAATTTACGATATTTGAAAATGATTCCTCATTTTAAAAGTAATCAACTTTATCGGGTCAACACGACTAAAATACAAGTATATAAATTATGACTTCAGACTTTTAAGAAACTAGGCGGTACATACTTTAAATTATTAGTTTAGGTCAGGCCTTGGTTTGGTCTCTAAGTGCGTTAAACAATTAGACGAAATATTGACGTTTACTATTCAAGTTAAACATATAAATTACTAAGTTTTTAACATGGGTAGTCTTAGAGTTTTACAACTAAATTTTGTCTTTGTTATTTGACTATATTAAAAAGTAAAAGTATATTTGAAATCCACGCCGGGTAGTCTACAACTCTCATTAAATAAGTTTTGGCTAAAAACGTCGTTTAAGTAGTTAAAAATAGTGTTAAACATAGGCGGGTTGCGAGGCTGTTTTATACTTAGAATTATTTAGTTTATTTCAGCTCAAGGTGTCTACGAGGTCAGAACTTTGAACTAAGTTTGCCACTTCGTTGCTTAATGTTAAAACAAGATAAGAGTGCCTTTGCAAACTAGGCTAGACCGGTTATAAACTACCTTTTATAAGGTTTGGGGGCAAAGGTCGTTATGTGGGTCGAATTGGATGGTAAAGTGTGCGTGTATCGAGGTCATAACACCAGCAAGTGTGACTTCATTTTCAGCGTGTGATGGCCAGACTTTGGCCTCAATTTGCGAGCTCAATACTAGGCCATTTCTCATGATTCAAGTTGCTAAATGCAACCTGCCATGTCGACTATCAAATGCTCCTACTAGTTGTTGCCATGTCTAAGTCTAAGTGGGTCAAAGTAGGGTTTAATGTTGACACGTTAGGGCTGTTGTACAAAATCATTTTGGCAAACTCATGCTTCAAACTTTGTGACTTTATATCTTTTTCTTTACTCGACGAAAACAACTCATCTCAGGGGCAAAATGATCACATCCAACCCTATTACTGAAATATATTAAGTTGTTCTTGAATGTCTCGTGTTTAAGGGTCGGATAAGGTGTCTAAAACTACCACAGCTTGGGCTAATTTAATAGTGACAAAAACTTATGATATTATTCTTTTTCACCTAACTCAATAACGAGCCCTAGTTATCAACATGCATATATCCTAAGCCTAACATCATCACATTATGTCCTTGTTTCACTTGTTACTTATACGTTTTATGGGGGTTTTGCTAGGTCATTCAAATTACATCAGAAGGTAAAAAAAACATAGTGTTTTTGTTGATACAAGATAAGACACAACTACAGAACAAGTATTGCATTAAAAATGATTGGACAATGGTTGTTTACTCCAAAGATGCGAATCAAAGGGTGGAAAAGAAAGAGTGCGTGCAAGCTTGTACCAATCGAAACCCTAGCACCAAAACCATAAAACCCTAATTGCGTGGAGTCTTCTCATGACTCCAAACCAACAGCCCTTATAACCCCGCTTTCTCTCCTTACGAACCAACAAGAAAATCTTATGAATAGATTGGATACACACTTTGTCTTTGCATGTTTTGATTTAGGTGTAAATATGGAAATTTTTGATTTTGATTGAATACAACATCATTATTGTGTAAATCAACCATTTCGCATTTTTACTAAAAACATTTTATTTGGTATCCCTAAACAAAGCCGGTCATATGTTTACTTTGATAATGAGGTGTTCGTGCAATACATTTGTATATTCTGTACTACGTGATATCTGCTATGATTTACCTATTAAATCATAGATGCTACTAATATCATAAAATTACTGATATGTGTTTTGGCTGTGATTCATCCAGAACAAATTCCTTTTGTTGACTCCAATACTTATGTTGCTTACATTAATGAGGAGGGTGGCGTGATTGAAAGTTTAAAAGAAGATAACATTGTTAATCTGGACTCAGAAGTTCAGAGTCTTCCTGAATGGGTGTCTACAGTTGCACTGATTAATTCAGGGCTTTCTGATGCAATGTTGTACGAGCTATGGGCAGATTCAGATGGAAGTGCTGCGTAGAAGATCTATTACTCTGACCTCCCATGGCCAATTGGAAAGCTATTATATCTGAAGCAAGTGCACAATGTGAAACAGTTACTTGGGATATTAAAAGAAACTGCTGAAAGAAGGAAGGATGAGGTATTGATTTCTCTGTTTTATATACTACGCGCTGCATGCTTTTCTATTTCTAACTTTCTTTCTGGTTATTATTTTTTGATGGTTGTACGTTAAATTGTTTTCGTTATCCTGCAACTAAAACATATACATCAATTAAGATCGTCACAAACGACAGGAATGGGATTTTTATCTGGCAAATTAGGATGGTTGGGTAAAGGGTGTAAGTTTATGTCAAGAAAGATAAATGGTAATTTTCAATACATGTCAGGTCTTTATGATCACACACTTATTTCCCTTTTCTTGAGCACTTATATATAATTGATGCACTGTATATGATAAAAAAAATAGATTATTAATGTTCAGCTATTTTATGTTGGTACAATTGCAAGTATTAAGATATATAGGACTTTTATAAGATATTTAAATTTTGAATAGATATCAATATTGAAACTGCAAAAGTTGTGTGCAATTTTGTGATTCTTGATTTGAGTGTATTTGTAACAGGGCTAAATCTGAGCCGTTAGGCTGAGCACTCAACGTCCAGTATGTCATCCAACAGTTTTCAACGGGTCAATGCTGCCGTAGAAGGCGTACTATTAAAGAGTTGTGGTGGTATCAATGAGAAAGTGACACGCTGACAAGAGATGATGCCGAGCTGTACAAGTAGAGATCAAAGAGGTTCTTTGACCGTGGTCGTTCTGATCTTGGTTTGCTTACTTTGCCTATACTTCAGGTGGTCAACATTTTTTCAATAGGATCTGAATAAATAGAAAGATATAACATTACCAACATTATATTAAATATGAGTACTAAGAATTTTTTTTAAGACAAGTGGTGTTGGCATCTGATGCAGGGCCTTTCATAGGCAGAGTAAGTGAGGCTTGGTTAGGAATGTGGCAAATGAATTTATGGACAATGGAGGCCAAGGGGCGAGAGCTTGAACCACATAGAATGCACCTAATGATGTTGTCCTACAAGGTTAGTCTTTGTTTTGGATTGATTACAACATTTTTATTCTAAAGGGTGGTTTATGATTAAACAAAGATAATCAAGTATATAGGTATTTGCATCATATCTCAGATTTAAGACATTCAGTTATTGGTACTTACGGCCATGGTGTGTAAATAGTAAAGTTTGGCGTTAATGTTTTATGCATCGAAGAAAAACCAGGTGGGTAGTGTGACGGGTTAAAACATGTGATTTTGGGTATATGTGATTGACGAAGTTAACTAGACACGTATATTACCCATTGTGATAAACACAAAAAAATTATTTAGTTATTTATCTGATACATCTGATTATAATTTATACTAGCTTACATGCTCTTACTGAAAATACCCACTTTGACTGTGACATGTATCAACTACAGGTTTATAACCTCTTTTGGACATTTCATCTTTTCTGAAGCTTGACGAAAAATTTAATGGGAAAGAAGCACATAATGTGCAACTGCAAACAACAGTGAAGGTTATAAACTTTATCATTATATATATATATATATATATATATATCAAGAAATTATAATATGTTTATGAACATATTGCCGTGTAGTATTATAATTTTGGATGAACTAGAATATATGAGAAACTTCCTACAGTGTAAAAGAGTGGTTTTGTTTAATTTTTTATATGCAGATATCTCAGTGACGATAACACGCCCATCATTGGTGCCTAATTTATGAATACTGGATGTCATTTCAAGCAATTTTCCGACCTTTGTCAAGCCAGGTAAATCCTACACCGTTTTACCAAGCTGGACTTATAACAGACCTTTTGGGGTGATTAGATCTTATAGACACACCATGCCAAAGTCCCTTAGTGCGAACCATTATGTGCATGGCGCATTTCCTCTTTAGCTATGTTTTAAAGTCGCCACTTTCCCAAGATAGATAAAACATAACCTCTATAAACCTTATCACTTAGTATATTTATGAGAGGTTGTTAGGAACTTAATGATTGATAAATAAAATGCAGTCCATGAATTAAAAGGCTCGTGTGTTTAAAAGAAACATTTGATTATCAGCCATGAAACAGACATGTACAATGCTCAACTGCTAGGCTTGAATATTATGAGTTTCTCCTTATATATAGTTCTGATATCAAGTTAATGTTGGTGCATTCTTGAGGATTATAAAAACTATATTGCGTTTGTTCACTTATACCTGTAAGTAAGTCGGTCTTTGGTGTTTTGATTTTGCTAATTTACGTCACTGATTTGTGATAGGTTGCATGTGAAAACCAAAGTTCAAAGATAAGCACTACAAACTAAATCCGATGCGTTCCATGTATAGTGAAAGAAAAAATAAATTTAAGCATTATGTAATCTTAGCTGTTTTGGCTCATTATTTTCACAAATAAGGCTTGAAGAATAATAGCTAAACTAATGGTTTATAGATGGACAAGTATAATCACACACACAATTCATTCAATCACAAAGATGTTCGTGAAGCATCTTATGTACTTTTCATGTAAATGATGTGTACGATATTATGTACGAGATGAAGTTATCTTATTATAAGTTGCAGGTTAAATGGTAAAGAGGGACCATTATTTTCGCTTAGGTGGACAAATGGGCAGGTCGGTTGGGCGAGTCCACAATTAAAAGTGGGTAATGTTCATAGCGGTCGAACCTAAGTACTTTTTGTCAACATTTGGGTTTTTGTAAATTTTATGAGCTTGATAATGTTTTAAAACTATCGGAATATAATGAACTTTCATCACACCAAGAAACAACACTTAGGGATGTTTGTTTAAGATAATGTTCATGCCCTGTAGAACTTATTTTACTCCACTTACATTACATAAGCCAATTTTTGGCTTTATCTTTCAGCTTATGGGCTTTTTATCGACGTCATATCGTAATAAACTGATAAGTAAAAAAAATCCGAAAAAAAGAGATTATGAAATGTAAGCCAAATCGAATAAACTCAGAAGACCAAAAGTATGCTTAAATAGACACCCTTAAATTCGTAGCATATCTCATACTCTAAATGTAATAAAAAGGGAAAAAAGCAGAGGCTACACCAAGAGAAAGTCAGCTAAAGGTTGTGCGCATTAAGGTGATGTGGTCAATTGGTTATTGTGTATTGAGAAGCTACATATGATTTTGGCATTGATATTGATTGTTTGTTTCAGACTTGCTCGAGGGGCAACACAGAAAGATGCACTAATCAAAGCATGGGAAAATGAGAGATCCTAAGTTGAAAATACAGTCCACTGTGCCATCTGAACATCGGAGAATAAGAAGAAAGTTGAACTTAAGCTCAATTGTAAAAGATTGAGTTCACTATTACATCTTTTTAATGCCAAATTCAACTAAATTACTTATCAAGTTAGATTGTTTATGTTAAGTAGAGCAAATGAAGAAAAAACTTGGTTATCGGTTAAAAGTGGCCAAACTCTAATTAGTGTTTTTTATGTTTACAACCTGCGTTAAGGCTTTGTAAGTTAAAATCAATAAACTTTTTTCTATATGATGAACAGGCTTTATATGCTTAACTATTATTTAATCTTTTACGTGTCTTGATAGATATGCGTACATATTGTTTAGTAACCTTTATTTGTTATTATATAGCTTGAATCGAGGACTAATGTATAATATTATTTTGTAGGTTAAGGAACATGAAGCACTTGATTTTTCTGGAAATGAGGAGCTCTTTAACATGATTACTCGATTGCAACATGGTGATTTTACCAATTGATAAATTGTTGGTTCATACGCAACTTTTCGACAAAACACATGTATGCTTCAGAAAACTAATAGAATATATAGATTTGTTTGATATTTGTTTGTGTTCCTTAACCTAGATGTTTAGTTCAGTTAGACATTGGTGTATGAATTACAGGACATTACTTGTTGAAGCCATCTCTAAGTTTGTCCCATGAATTGACTTTTTGCCGTAATGAACTGTAGAATGTGTAGGAAACTTATCTAACCAATGGTTATCGAAGTGTGTTCAAATTGAACTAAAAAGCATATACTTTGTAATGACTGAAAATTTATTAACTTTTATTTTCTCTTATCGTATTACCATTCATTTCTTTTTGTTCGTTATTAACTGTATAGAATTTCTTTTGATTGTTATTAATTGTATAAAAATTTTACTATGTTCGTAATTCATTAACCGTTACTTAATTTATTCCTTAGATACTCACAAGGCAAGCCCGCCCATCGGGCGGGCTTTGCAACTAGTATATATATATATATATACATACATATATACATATATATATATATATACATACATATATATATATATATATATATATATATATATATAAATATATATATATATATATATATATATATATATATATATATATATATATATATCCAACATTTATAGATAATAACAGTATTCAACAATTGCCACTCCTGGGCAACATACATAAATGCCACATAATCATCAAAGAATGCCACCTCACCCAGAATTAATGCCACATCATCATTACAGAAATCTCAGTCAGCACCATTTAAATCCCAGTCAGCATTTTTGATATCCACCTAGACAGCCAAGAATGACACGCGTTTATTTATCCACGTATGCATGACAGAAATACTACAAATAAATTCGTGCAAAAAAGGCTTTGGCAAGATTCGAACCCTGGTCTATGCACCCACAGCATATGCATCTACCACTAGACCACAATGGTAGTTGTTGAATGTTTTTTAAAAACAAAATATGTAAAATAACGTAAATTAATAATTCTGTATTTAATTTTTGCATTTTAAAGCACCTCATTTTGTAATGGAGGGAATAAATTTTGTCACATTTAATGATTTAAAATGAAACGGCTAATCACTTCCAAAAATAACGCCCCACTAATCACGTCAAAAAATCAGCAATCATTCTCTCAATAATAAAATCCTTCATACCCTAATCAACAACGATCGAAGGTATATTTTTTAATTAGGTTTTATGGCTTCATTATTAAAAATTTCTAATTCAACACAACCACCATATGATCATTGAAATTAGGGTTATGATGATACAATGGATCTACAATCTTTAGCCAAGTTTGTTTGATTTTGAATTGCAGTTGTAGAAGGATGGATGATAACTGCTAATTAGACCAGATGGATACATTATGAGTATCAATCAGGTTTGGTTTGTTTGATGTTCATTGGAGGTGGAAAAAATGATTTAATAATTAAACGTAGTTAACGTATTAAATAATTAAACGTGTCACTTATACTTAATCTTTTAATCATCTTCACAACATGTATATCATGTCAGCTTCTTGAGCAGAATGCTCGGGCATTGGGTCCAATTTATGCAAATTTTGATGTTTTTAAGGTTAGATATCAATTGTATTTGTTAGATATCAGTTGCATATTGAAATATTTATGGTGTTTAAAATTTATATAGAGCCGTTTATCTTTTGCTTATTTCTGATAACCATCGTGCCCAATACGGTCGTTGATTGAATCAGGATTTAATACATACAAAAGATAAGATGTGAGGTTGTATTCCGCTACAAGATACCTTCATGAAATGGCTTATCAAGAACAGACGTTGTAACATCCGAGAATTTTTGGAATTTTAAAGGACTATTTTAATCTTTGATTTTTCGAGTCTGACTTGACTTTTTGACATTTGGACCTTTGTTGTCACATAAAACGATTACCGCGTAACTGGTAAAATTTTTGGAACATATTTCAATAAAAAGATACTCAAATTTATTATTACACACCCTTGAGAAAAAATTTAATTTTTAACTATAATTAGATTCCGAAAACGAAAAAAGAATTAAATAATTACATAGATAATTAATTAAAAACGAACCACTAAAATCCGTTTTCATTTATTTCGGACTTCCAAAGCAATTTGATGTTAAAAAAAACGTTAATTCAGACCAACCTATTCGTTTTGGAGCCGAGACCCCGAAAACAATCAGAATTGACTGAAATGCCCCCTCGCAAAAATATTGAACACAACGCGTACCGACACGAAAATAATTTAATTATTTTAAATTATCACTTTTTATTAAATAAAGATATTTAATAAATTATTTATCATGTTTGTAACATTTCTCATTTTCAGGTCATTACGACTTCAATTATTCCATTTATTTATTTTTAGAGTTTTGCGCGTTTGCTTTTAATTATTATCGTATAGTTAATCGCGTAAACTAAAAATCAACATTCAACGTAAACGGATACCAAACAAATAAAAGTTTACGTCAAGCAAGTGGTATATGGTTATTAAGTGTATAATTTATAAATTTTCACAATTTATTTTTATTGGTTACGTAAAACGCTTACGTTTCGCAATATTTAATACTTTTGCATATCTGTGAACCATTATACCTATTTACATTTCAACAAATACCCAAAATATACCTAATACCTAAGATTTATAAACATATCTACCCACATTATCACCCATAACCAACCATGGTAGAATAAAACACCAAAATACCCACTAAGACTACTTTAACTTATTAAACAATAAGGCTTACCCAATGTGTTTCAACATAAGCAATAACCATGGGATATTAAGCTTACTTTTGTCCCCTTCTTGGGCTCTAGCACACGGCACACCCAACTCTTTTGAAGCATGCATTGTTAAATTTCATTCAATCACATCCAACATGTCCTTAGGTGATTTGTTTATTAGGAATTAATCACAAGTAAACAAAAAAAAAATCAACTCACATACCTCTTTGGTTCCAAGGACTTTTGTATATCTCCACACCCTAGATGGTCAACCATCATCTTTTTCTTCTATAAAAAAACACGCCCCTAGCTGCTAAAAAAAAGAAAGAAAGAATGGAGTTCCCTATATGTTACTTTGCCTATATTGGTTTTCCCCATGCTAATTTCCTACATAGTCAACCATGAAGGTCCTACCTTTGAAAATAAACCTTATACCTATGTTTCTGCAGCCCCTCCTTCTCCCCATAAGTACCTTATGTCTCTTTTCATACCATTAACCCAACTAGACAATTACCATTTAATAAAACTATGAGAAACTAGCTAGTTAGAACACCATCTACCCTATTTATATATAACCCTTATTCACTCTTCATCTCACCACAACACAACAAGCAAACTCTCTTGCTCTCTCTCCACCTAGACGAACTGCAGCAGCAGTAACAAAAGGTGAAAGGGTTTTGGTTCGTGGTTCGAGTTGGTTTCGGTTCGTGTGAGAATAACGCTTTGGTTCGTGATTGGTATTTTAGTGTTCGTGCTCGTGCTCACGACCATGCGTAGTGTTGGACATACGTTAAACATTCATGGTTAAGACTTCGTGTTGAGACCACCTGGGTTCATGACGAGAACTGCTAGACTCGAAGTTTGGTTTTGATCCGTCCTTGTTTCGCTTGAAGGTAGTTATTCTTGAACCATAATATGTAACCATCGCATATTATTTACGTTACGTTAATGCTCATATCATTTTAAAAGTACCGAAAAAAAAAGAAACTACTAATCAAACGATACACTACATTGTAATATGGTAGGCCTCCAACTTGATCATTATAAACAGAAACCATGACATAAATTTAGTAGATGATCGTCCTAAACAGAAACTAGGACATAGACTTGGTATTTTTAAAAGTATCTTATTTAATCCATTATCACTTGACAAAGAAATAATCCACTGAAATTAAGGTAAGCAAGAACGTGCGTGATCTTCATGGTGTTTTAAATAAATTTACATGTTAGTCCCTGATTTATAAAGCTTACACAAATAAGTATTATAGAATTTTAAAATAACACTTTTGGCCCCTATCCATTTTATGATCTTCAAATTAGTTTGAAATTATAGTTTAGTTATTTTGTCTTTAACGTAATTAAGTGTATAAGATGTACGTCTCAAAAGTTATAATTAATAAAAAAAAAAAACTTATTTGCATTTTATTTCCCGGGTAATATGATATACTACTAAGACGCGACTTTTATTGTTTTTTAGTGCTTTTTTTAGGCATTACTTGGTCTCGTCGACCGCTCCCTTTCACGTTATCTTCTCTCGGTTTCTTTTCTCGACTTTTAAATCTTGAAATCTTAATCGTGTTGCTACAAAGGAGAGTTATAGCCCATCTTTTTCACTTGGTTTTACATTACTTTACCAATCTGGGAGAGAATACATGCTCAATCCAACTTGTTTACATATTCGTTTACAATATCTTTTACATACTTGATTTTGCAATTTAATACAAACTTGGTTTCATACTTTGTCACATACTCATTTGCATACGTGTTTACGAAATTGTTTACATACTCATTTCGAACTCAACAAACTTGATTTATATCACACTCTTTTCTACTTATGGATTTAAGTACTCAAAGCTATATATGAATACAACAGTAAATTTTTATTGGACACAAGTGTTTTCGGTTATCATACTCCTGTTTTACATTTGCCTAAGTAAACATAACCCTCCCACAGCTGCCCAATATCATGAACAGCAACTTTCTTGACCGGCAAGGAAACCGTTATGAGGGATCGGCGAGTGTAATAAATAGATCTAATTGGGCATTGACATCCCTTTCAGGTCGGAGGTTTTGAGTAGCTACTCATCAGTTTCCAGTAGGGACTGAAACAACGAATTCATACATGACGGAAACAATTTGGATGTATTACACAAGAACACGGGTTTGAACAACTACACGGGTCAACATTTAGTGCGATTAAATTAGCATACATAAATGCCGAGCTTCAGTGTCAATGCGCATAGCGCAGAAACATAAAAATAAAATAGTGGTACTTTGTATTTGAGTATAAGTAGACCCAAACATTTTGGTAAAATCAACGCTTTCCACTTGCCCATACTACATATTGAACATTACTGAATTTTGCAGAACACTTTTCTTTATATAGCGCGAAGCAATAAACATTCAACTCTTTGGTTCTAACACTTACTCTTACAAATTTTGGCGATATTTATCAGGATTGAATGATCCATTCGTAACTTTACAAATCTTTGGATTCCAACAATTACATTTATACTACATAAACTCTATGAACTCACCAACTTTAATGTTTGACACTTTAAAGCATGTTTTTTTCTCAGTGAATTAGATGCTTGTATTAATTGATTTACATTGAATCCTTTACATCAAGTTTTTCATGGTGAGCAATTAAAGGGGACTAATGTTATATCAATTTCAATAGAAATCAACGAGAATAACGTTTCAAACGACACAGTTTAGGGAGGACGTTCTCCTTTGTATCTATTGCAGTTGTATTATGAAGACGCCCCCTGACATATTTTCCGTCTGCGACATCATTTATTGGGGGTGTTACATATTGGTATCAGAGCCAAGGTTATAGAGAACTAGGTTGCATATTTTACCCTAAGACATCAAACCACATTCCCACAAATATTCATCACATTAAAACATTTTCAAAGTTCATTACAAACTACTTTCTTATGTGCTTACATTAACGTGCTGCAATAAGAACTTTTACGGACATACATATATGTAAAATATTATAAGGTCATCATATTTTGCGTATATCGCGGGCGTATATTTACAAAAAGTTATTTTATATAAATACCCAGAAGCATTTTCTTAAGACATAGTGAGTTATAATGGTCTCAAGTTATAGCCTCATACATTGGGAGTTATACAATGGGTCTCATTTTATTTCTAGACATAGTGAGTTAAGCCATGGTCATCTAAGGATGAGTTATCTTCTTCATAGCTTTATACTATATGTATTACGCGAAGACCGTCCATAAAATTTGTTTACACCATAGAATTATGTATGTAAATCTAAGTAAACTACAAGTCTTGATGGCGGGACATGTAATATTGAAGATTGATATGATAAATTGCTATTTAACAAAGCCCTCACAAGTTCTGTTTACATGGGATTATATATGAATCTAAGTATTTAGCAAGTCATAGTATGGGCGGGACTTGTACTAGGCAGATGATATGATAACGCAATTAGTGGTTGGAGGGACGCTTGGCGGGGGGGTAGTGGGGGTTTCATGGACTGATACGTTCAACATGACCTTAATCTTATTAAACTTTATAATCAGTACACATTAACTGACTTTGACTCTATGTCTAATCCCCTAGGATGTTTCGCTCAGTCCGTCCTTCCGTAAGACGAGTTTAATACACTCGTCCCGTACCTCATTAGATCAACCTGCACGATATGTCATTCACCACCTTGAAAAACTTAGTGGTACCCGTGTTGCCATCAAAATTATTAAGTAGGCTGATTATAGTCCTGCTTATTTTGAAAGGATTTTTGGGAACCCTCTTCATTTAAAATAAATAAATTATAACACACTGAAACATTGATTTTATCATTGTCTTACTTACATAAAATTTGGACTGCTTTTTATTGTTAATAAGAAATTATAAATGATGGGCTTAATGGTACCGTATCCGATATGAAAACGAGTATGAACCTAAATTCGAAATAATCATCATAATCCGTTAAAAAGGTCTAGAGACAAATCGTGTCATACTACATAGCAAAATCTTAAGGCCTTCACTTGGAGCTCACCTTATCTCATTATTAAGTTATTACTATTTTGCCATTTTGCAAGTCCTGCAATCACTAACTGTGCTGTGGAGCTAACATACTGAGTCAAAATCCCATTCACCATTTGTTATAGTTATTGAAGTTATGGTCCCGCTGCTAATTAGGGTCCTGGAACGTCCCGACTGATACTTTTAACCAATAGTTAATAGCAACTCCCATTAACGAATAAACACCTATCGATGAAACTGATAGTTATACTAATCATTATTCGGGCCACTAGTAGGAAAGACCCTTAGCGGTCGCGATACATCCTAGACTATCTACTATGCCAAGTAAAGGTTGGGTACTTACATCCATAAGCCACGTTGATAGTGAATCATGGAACCTTACAGAATCGCAGAAACTAGACGTCCGACCTCGGATATTTAGAAATTATACAAAGCGCGACTACACCTACTTCTTGGGGGTTTATCACATTTCACTATTAAGAGATTTTTTATATAACGCGGTTATATCAGTCATAAGATCTTTAATGATATATTTTTGAGATACTCATTTTGAGGGATTAAATATCCTGGTCAAACCTAGCCCAAATTTTTTTTAGTACATTGAGAAGTGTCGAAACATTTAAAATTTTGCTGAATAAAGTATCAGCGTCTTGTTTAGAACTGGTTTATTAAATCTTAAATCTTTTCTTGGTCACACAAACGGTTAACACAAATTAAATCTCGGGACGAGATTTCTTTAAGGGGTAGGTACTGTAACATCCGAGAATTTTTGGAATTTTAAAGGACTATTTTAATCTTTGATTTTTCGAGTCTGACTTGACTTTTTGACATTTGGTCCTTTGTTGTCACATAAAACGATTACCGCGTAACTGGTAAAAT
Organism: Tanacetum coccineum; assembly: GCA_026074375.1. Classification (NCBI taxonomy): domain Eukaryota; kingdom Viridiplantae; phylum Streptophyta; class Magnoliopsida; order Asterales; family Asteraceae; genus Tanacetum; species Tanacetum coccineum. The sequence goes on along the minus strand of BQNB010012193.1, from coordinate 12,851 downwards.
TTTCGGAACATATTTCAATAATAAATCATATTTATTATTACACACCTTGAGTAAAAAGTTAATTTTAACTTATTTGATTCGAAAACGAAAAAGATATATATTAATTCATAGTTGAATTATTAAAAACGAACCACTAAATCACGTTTTCATTATTCGGACTCCAAAGCAATTTGATGTAAAACGATATTTCAGACAACATTTTAGTTTTGACCGAGACCCGAAAACAATCAGAAGGTGACTGAAATGCCCTCGCAAAAATCTTGAACACAACGCGTACCGACACGAAAATAATTTAATTATTTTAAATTATCACTTTTTATTAAATAAAGATATTTAATAAATTATTTATCATGTTTGTAACATTTCTCATTTTCAGGTCATTACGACTTCAATTATTCCATTTATTTATTTTTAGAGTTTTGCGCGTTTGCTTTTAATTATTATCGTATAGTTAATCGCGTAAACTAAAAATCAACATTCAACGTAAACGGATACCAAACAAATAAAAGTTTACGTCAAGCAAGTGGTATATGGTTATTAAGTGTATAATTTATAAATTTTCACAATTTATTTTTATTGGTTACGTAAAACGCTTACGTTTTGCAATATTTAATACTTTTGCATATCTGTGAACCATTATACCTATTTACATTTCAACAAATACCCAAAATATACCTAATACCTAAGATTTATAAACATATCTACCCACATTATCACCCATAACCAACCATGGTAGAATAAAACACCAAAATACCCACTAAGACTACTTTAACTTATTAAACAATAAGGCTTACCCAATGTGTTTCAACATAAGCAATAACCATGGGATATTAAGCTTACTTTTGTCCCCTTCTTGGGCTCTAGCACACGGCACACCCAACTCTTTTGAAGCATGCATTGTTAAATTTCATTCAATCACATCCAACATGTCCTTAGGTGATTTGTTTATTAGGAATTAATCACAAGTAAACAAAAAAAAAATCAACTCACATACCTCTTTGGTTCCAAGGACTTTTGTATATCTCCACACCCTAGATGGTCAACCATCATCTTTTTCTTCTATAAAAAAACACGCCCCTAGCTGCTAAAAAAAAGAAAGAAAGAATGGAGTTCCCTATATGTTACTTTGCCTATATTGGTTTTCCCCATGCTAATTTCCTACATAGTCAACCATGAAGGTCCTACCTTTGAAAATAAACCTTATACCTATGTTTCTGCAGCCCCTCCTTCTCCCCATAAGTACCTTATGTCTCTTTTCATACCATTAACCCAACTAGACAATTACCATTTAATAAAACTATGGGAAACTAGCTAGTTAGAACACCATCTACCCTATTTATATATAACCCTTATTCACTCTTCATCTCACCACAACACAACAAGCAAACTCTCTTGCTCTCTCTCCACCTAGACGAACTGCAGCAGCAGTAACAAAAGGTGAAAGGGTTTTGGTTCGTGGTTCGAGTTGGTTTCGGTTCGTGTGAGAATAACGCTTTGGTTCGTGATTGGTATTTTAGTGTTCGTGGGTTCGATTGTGTCTTGCTTATTTTAGTGTTCGTGCTCGTGCTCATGACCATGCGTAGTGTTGGACATACATTAAACATTCATGGTTAAGACTTCGTGTTGAGACCACCTGGGTTCATGACGAGAACTGCTAGACTCGAAGTTTGGTTTCGATCCGTCCTTGTTTCGCTTGAAGGTAGTTATTCTTGAACCATAATATGTAACCATCGCATATTATTTACGTTACGTTAATGCTCATATCGTTTTAAAAGTACCGAAAAAAGAAGAAACTATTAATCAAACGATACACTACATTGTAATATGGTAGGCCTCCAACTTGATCGTTGTAAACAGAAACCATGACATAAATTTAGTAGATGATCTTCCTAAACAGAAACTAGGACATAGACTTGGTATTTTTAAAAGTATCTTATTTAATCCATTATCACTTGACAAAGAAATAAGCCACTGAAATTAAGGTAAGCAAGAACGTGCGTGATCTTCATGGTGTTTTAAATAAATTTACATGTTAGTCCCTGATTTATAAAGCTTACACAAATAAGTATTATAGAATTTTAAAATAACACTTTTGGCCCCTATCTATTTTATGCTCTTCAAATTAGTTTGAAATTATAGTTTAGTTATTTTGTCTTTAACGTAATTAAGTGTATAAGATGTACGTCTCAAAAGTTATAATCAATATAACAAAAAAAAAACTTATTTGCATTTATCCGCGTAATATTTATAAATTCTAAGACGCGACTTTATTTTTAGGTTGCTTTTAGAGCTTTACTTGGTCTCTCGACGCTCCTTTCACGTTATCTTCTCTCGGTTTCTCGACGTTTATATCTCGATATCTTTTATCGTGTTGCTTAAAGGTGAGTTTATAGCCCCTCTTTCACTTGTTTTACATTTACTTTACAAATCTCGGGGGAGAATACATGCTCAATACAACTTGTTTACATATTCGTTTACAATATCTTTTACATACTTGATTTTGCAATTTAATACAAACTTGGTTTCATACTTTGTCACATACTCATTTGCATACGTGTTTACGAAATTGTTTACATACTCATTTCGAACTCAACAACTTGATTTATATCACACTCTTTTCTACTTATGGATTTAAGTACTCAAAGCTATATATGAATACAACAGTAAATTTTTATTGGACACAAGTGTTTTCGGTTATCATCTCCTGTTTACATTTGCCTAAGTAACATAACCCTCCCACAGCTGCCCAATATCATGAACAGCAACTTTCTTGACCGGCAAGGAAACCGTTATGAGGGATCGGCGAGTGTAATAAATAGATCTAATTGGGCATTGACATCCCTTTCAGGTCGGAGGTTTTGAGTAGCTACTCATCAGTTTCCAGTAGGGACTGAAACAACGAATTCATACATGACGGAAACAATTTGGATGTATTACACAAGAACACGGGTTTGAACAACTACACGGGTCAACATTTAGTGCGATTAAATTAGCATACATAAATGCCGAGCTTCAGTGTCAATGCGCATAGCGCAGAAACATAAAAATAAAATAGTGGTACTTTGTATTTGAGTATAAGTAGACCCAAACATTTTGGTAAAATCAACGCTTTCCACTTGCCCATACTACATATTGAACATTACTGAATTTTGCAGAACACTTTTCTTTATATAGCGCGAAGCAATAAACATTCAACTCTTTGGTTCTAACACTTACTCTTACAAATTTTGGCGATATTTATCAGGATTGAATGATCCATTCGTAACTTTACAAATCTTTGGATTCCAACAATTACATTTATACTACATAAACTCTATGAACTCACCAACTTTAATGTTTGACACTTTAAAGCATGTTTTTTTCTCAGTGAATTAGATGCTTGTATTAATTGATTTACATTGAATCCTTTACATCAAGTTTTTCATGGTGAGCAATTAAAGGGGACTAATGTTATATCAATTTCAATAGAAATCAACGAGAATAACGTTTCAAACGACACAGTTTAGGGAGGACGTTCTCCTTTGTATCTATTGCAGTTGTATTATGAAGACGCCCCCTGACATATTTTCCGTCTGCGACATCATTTATTGGGGGTGTTACATATTGGTATCAGAGCCAAGGTTATAGAGAACTAGGTTGCATATTTTACCCTAAGACATCAAACCACATTCCCACAAATATTCATCACATTAAAACATTTTCAAAGTTCATTACAAACTACTTTCTTATGTGCTTACATTAACGTGCTGCAATAAGAACTTTTACGGACATACATATATGTAAAATATTATAAGGTCATCATATTTTGCGTATATCGCGGGCGTATATTTACAAAAAGTTATTTTATATAAATACCCAGAAGCATTTTCTTAAGACATAGTGAGTTATAATGGTCTCAAGTTATAGCCTCATACATTGGGAGTTATACAATGGGTCTCATTTTATTTCTAGACATAGTGAGTTAAGCCATGGTCATCTAAGGATGAGTTATCTTCTTCATAGCTTTATACTATATGTATTACGCGAAGACCGTCCATAAAATTTGTTTACACCATAGAATTATGTATGTAAATCTAAGTAAACTACAAGTCTTGATGGCGGGACATGTAATATTGAAGATTGATATGATAAATTGCTATTTAACAAAGCCCTCACAAGTTCTGTTTACATGGGATTATATATGAATCTAAGTATTTAGCAAGTCATAGTATGGGCGGGACTTGTACTAGGCAGATGATATGATAACGCAATTAGTGGTTGGAGGGACGCTTGGCGGGGGGGTAGTGGGGGTTTCATGGACTGATACGTTCAACATGACCTTAATCTTATTAAACTTTATAATCAGTACACATTAACTGACTTTGACTCTATGTCTAATCCCCTAGGATGTTTCGCTCAGTCCGTCCTTCCGTAAGACGAGTTTAATACACTCGTCCCGTACCTCATTAGATCAACCTGCACGATATGTCATTCACCACCTTGAAAAACTTAGTGGTACCCGTGTTGCCATCAAAATTATTAAGTAGGCTGATTATAGTCCTGCTTATTTTGAAAGGATTTTTGGGAACCCTCTTCATTTAAAATAAATAAATTATAACACACTGAAACATTGATTTTATCATTGTCTTACTTACATAAAATTTGGACTGCTTTTTATTGTTAATAAGAAATTATAAATGATGGGCTTAATGGTACCGTATCCGATATGAAAACGAGTATGAACCTAAATTCGAAATAATCATCATAATCCGTTAAAAAGGTCTAGAGACAAATCGTGTCATACTACATAGCAAAATCTTAAGGCCTTCACTTGGAGCTCACCTTATCTCATTATTAAGTTATTACTATTTTGCCATTTTGCAAGTCCTGCAATCACTAACTGTGCTGTGGAGCTAACATACTGAGTCAAAATCCCATTCACCATTTGTTATAGTTATTGAAGTTATGGTCCCGCTGCTAATTAGGGTCCTGGAACGTCCCGACTGATACTTTTAACCAATAGTTAATAGCAACTCCCATTAACGAATAAACACCTATCGATGAAACTGATAGTTATACTAATCATTATTCGGGCCACTAGTAGGAAAGACCCTTAGCGGTCGCGATACATCCTAGACTATCTACTATGCCAAGTAAAGGTTGGGTACTTACATCCATAAGCCACGTTGATAGTGAATCATGGAACCTTACAGAATCGCAGAAACTAGACGTCCGACCTCGGATATTTAGAAATTATACAAAGCGCGACTACACCTACTTCTTGGGGGTTTATCACATAATGAACTTTTCCTATAACCTGTTTTAACCAGCCTTAAGATTCCTTTGTAATGATAAATTTTGAGATACCTTTTTTTGAGGGATTAAATAACCTGGTCAACCTAAACCTAAGCCCAATTTTTTTTTAGTACATGATAAGTGTCGAAACATTTAAATTTTGCTGGAATAAAGTATCAGCGTTCATGTTTATATAAAGGGATAACTGGTTTTATTAAAATCTTAAATCTTTTCTTTGGTCACACAAACGGTTCACACAAATTAAATCTCGGGACTAGATTTCTTTAATGGTAGGTCACTCTTAACATCCGAGAAATTTTGGAATTTTAAAGGACTATTTTTAATCTTTGTTTTCGGAGTCTGACTGACTTTTTGAACATTGGTACCTTGTTGTCACAAAAAACTATTACCGCGTAACAGGGTAAATTTTTGGAACATATTTTCAATAAAAAAATCATATTTATTATTACACACATTGAGTAAAAAGTTAATTTTTAAAAACTTATTTTGATTCGAAAACGCAAAAGATATATATTAATTCATAGTTTAAATTTATTAAAAAACGAACCAACTAATCTACGTTTCATTATTCGGACATCCAAAGCAGGATTTGATGAAAAAAACGAATTTCAGACACATTTTTAGTTTAGACCGAGACCCTAAAACAATCAGAAGGAGACAGAAATGCCCTCTGCAAAAATATGAACAACAACGTCGTACCGACACGAAATAAACTTAATAATTAAATTACACTTTTTATTAAATAAAGATATTTAATAAATTATTTATCATGTTTGTAACATTTCTCATTTTCAGGTCATTACGACTTCAATTATTCCATTTATTTATTTTTAGAGTTTTGCGCGTTTGCTTTTAATTATTATCGTATAGTTAATCGCGTAAACTAAAAATCAACATTCAACGTAAACGGACACCAAACAAATAAAAGTTTACGTCAAGCAAGTGGTATATGGTTATTAATGTAATAATTTAAAATTATTCACATTTTATTTTTTTTATTGGTTACGAAAACGCTTACGTTTTAGCAATATTTAATACTTTGCAATCGAGAACCATTATACCATATTTACATTTCAAACAAATACCAAAATATACCAATAACCTAAGTATTATAAACATATCTACCCACATTATCACCCATAACCAACCATGGTAGAATAAAACACCAAAATACCCACTAAGACTACTTTAACTTATTAAAACATAAGTCTACCCAATGTGTATCATCACAACATATGCATAACCAGTTAGTGAAAATAAGCTTGACTATTTGTGCCCCTTCTTTTGGGCTCTAGCACACGGCACACCCAACTCTTTTGAAGCATGCATTGTTAAATTTTCATTCATCCACAACCAACAAGTCCTTGAAGGATTATTTGTTAATATGGAATTAAACACCAATGTAAACAAAAAAAAAAATCAACTCACAACCACGTTGGTTCCACAAGGATTATTGTATAGACTCCACACCCTAGGATGGTCAACCATCATCTTTTTTCTTTCTATAAAAAAACAACGGCCCCTAGCTGCTAAAAAAAGAAAGAAAAGAATGGAGTTCCCGTATATATTACTTTTGCCAATAATGAGTTTTATTCCCCATGCTAATCTTTTTCCTACAAAGTACAACCATGTGAAGGACCTCACCTTTGAAAATAAAACCTTATACCTATGTTTCCTCTGCAAGCCCCTCCTTCTCCCCCATAAGTACCTTATGTCGCTTTTCATACCATAAACCCAACTAGACAATGTAACCATTTTAATAAAACTTATGGAAAAACCCTAGCTAGTTAGAACCACCATCTACCCTATTTATATATAACCCTTATTCACTCTTCATCTCACCACAACACAACAAGCAAACTCTCTTGCTCTCTCTCCACCTAGACGAACTGCAGCAGCAGTAACAAAAGGTGAAAGGGTTTTGGTTCGTGGTTCGAGTTGGTTTCGGTTCGTGTGGAGAATAACGCTTTTGGTTTCGAGATTAGGTATTTAGTGTTCGTGTTGTTCGAATGATTCTTTCTTATTTTAGTGTTCGTGCTCGTGCTCACGACCATGCGTAGTGTTGGACATACGTTAAACATTCATGGTTAAGACTTCGTGTTGAGACCACCTGGGTTCATGACGAGAACGAAGAACTCGAAGTTTGGTTTCGATCCGTCCTTGTTTCGCTTGAAGGTAGTTATTCTTGAACCATAATATGTAACCATCGCATATTATTTACGTTACGTTAATGCTCATATCGTTTTAAAAGTACCGAAAAAAAAAGAAACTACTAATCAAACGATACACTACATTGTAATATGGTAGGCCTCCAACTTGATCATTATAAACAGAAACCATGACATAAATTTAGTAGATGATCTTCCTAAACAGAAACTAGGACATAGACTTGGTATTTTTAAAAGTATCTTATTTAATCCATTATCACTTGACAAAGAAATAAGCCACTGAAATTAAGGTAAGCAAGAACGTGCGTGATCTTCATGGTGTTTTAAATAAATTTACATGTTAGTCCCTGATTTATAAAGCTTACACAAATAAGTAATAATATAGAATTTTAAAATAACACTTTTTTGGCCCCTATCCCATTTTAATGATCTTCAAATTAGTTTTGAAAATTATAAGATTAGTTATTATTGACTTTAAACGTAATTAAGTGTATAAGAAGTACTTCCAAAAGTTATAATTAAAAAAAAAAAATACTAATTTGCATTTAAAAACCCCGGCGAAATATTTATAATTCTACTAATGACGCGACTTTATTTTTAGGTTGCTTTTAGAGCTTTACTTGGTCTCTCGACGCTCCTTTCACGTTATCTTCTCTCGGTTTCTCGACGTTTATATCTCGATATCTTTTATCGTGTTGCTTAAAGGTGAGTTTTATTATGCGCCAATAGCCCCTCTTTCACTTGTTTTACATTTACTTTTACAAATCTACCTCGTGGGGAGAAATACATGCTCTATACAAACTTGTTATACATATTCTGTTACCAATGAACTTTTTACATAACTTTATTTTGCAATTTAATACAAACTTGGTTTCATACGTTTGTCACAATACTCATTTGCATACGTGTTTTACGAAATTGTTTTACAAACTAATTTCGAACATGGTAACACAACTTGATTTATTCACACTCTTTTCTTCTACTTAAGGATTTCAGTACTCATAAGCTATATATGAAAAACAACATTAAATTTTTATTGACTACAAGTATGTTTTCCGGATATCATCCTCCTGTTTACATTTTGCCTAAGTAGACATAACCCACCATCTAGGCCCAATTAATCAAGAAACTGTCAATTTCTTGACCGGAATGAACCGGTTAGAGGAGAGCGCGAGTGTATAAATAGATCTATTTGGGATTGACATCCCTGTTCGGGTGAGTAGTCACTCAGTGCAGTATTCGTAGGGACTGAAACAACGAATGCATACTGTCCGGAACAATTTTTGGATGTTTACGGGTATGAACCTACAACTGGGCACAATAGTGTCATTAAAAGTGCATACATAAATGTCGAGCTTCGTGTCCATGAGCTTAGCGCAACAGTAAATATAAAATTGTGTACTCTGTATTTTGTTATAGTAGACCCATACATATTGGAAAATCAACGATTTCAACTGTCCATCACAACATATTGAACCAAACAAAATTCTAACACTTTTTCATATAAAGCGCGCAGCAATAAACAATAAACACGTATTAGGTTTCTACACTTACTCTTACAAATTTTTGGTGCTATAATTAAACAGGATTGGAAATGATCATATACGTGACACTAACAAATCTTTGGAAACCAACATTTTACATTTAAACTTACAAAACCTCTATGGAACTCACCAACTTAACTTAAGACACTTTTAAGCATGTTTTTTTCTCAGGTGAATTAGATGCTTTAAGGTTAGATATGAGTTGTATTTGTTAGATATCAGTTGCATATTGAAATATTTATGGTGTTTAAAATTTATATAGAGCCATTTATCTTTTACTTATTTTAGATAACCATTGTGCCCAATACGGTCGTTAATTGAATCAGGCTTTAATGCATACAAAATATAAGATGTGAGGTTGTATTCCGCTACAAGATACCTTCATGCAATGGCTTATCAAGAACAGACGTGTTTGATGACGACTAAGTTGTGGTGTACAAAATGGCATCTCATGTTCTTAAAATAAAGTGATTTCATGGAGGTATATGGTCTTAATCTTTTCTTATGGAGCGTTTAGCATTGCAATGTATACATAATTACCAGTGTGGTGTTATCTGTGTAAATAGGTGGTTAATAACTCTAGAAGAGCAAGAAGAGGACGATGAAGAAGAATTAACAACCAGCAGTGGCATGAACTTGCAGCTTGGAAATGAGTCTCCTATATAATTAGACAACCACCACTTTTAGTCCTTCCGATTCTAAAGCAACCAATCTATTGAGATCACCCATCAGTTAAAAAACCTCAAAACATTGACCCATCAAATCAGGATCATCGTCTTCATCATCATCTAATCCTACACTTGAAAATAACACTCGTGGGTTTAGCTGATTTTTTCTACAAAGCGAAGTAAATCTTGACCTGTGAGTTTGTGTAGATACTATGGAAAGGGAAATTCTGGCAGTGGAGTGGAGATTTCAGTTATAAAACATCTGTTGTCTAACGATCATTTCGTTGCCATGGGATAAAGAAAATGCTTATACTCGTAATGCATTTGAGTTGTATTATGAGGTTGGATGATGTAACTCAATATGTTCTCTTTCGTCTATTTTTTATCTCCTGATTTTCTGTTAACATTTTGATTTACTGTTGTTCACCAGGCTGGATCAGGGGACTGTTTATCTAAGAAAGAAATTATTAGCAATTTCTTACAAGGGACAGTCGTTTCCCATAATGAAAGGTTTGGTGATGATGAGACAGATGTAGCTGAATCTTCTGCTAACGAGATCGAATCAGTTGGTACATTTTTTGTCTTTCTATTTTACTTTTGCGTGTTATTAGAAAAACTAAAAGAATGCGTTTTGTTTTGATTTTATATGATAAAGGGTAAAATGTTGCTATTGGTTCTAAATAAGTAATATGGTTTGTGTTTGGTCTCAAACGAGTGGAATGGGTCGAATTAGACAAACGGGTTAAAAGACACCTAGAGTTTGTTGTCAATGCATACAACCTTTTTTGAATCGTTAATTCGAAAATTTTGTTAGTTTTTTTACAAGTGTTATATTTGTAATCAGAATTAGTGCATTAATTTTATAAAAGCACAAAGAGTGTATGCATGAGGTATTGGCTGCAAATTTATGTAGTTATAAGGTATTTAAAATACCAACCTCCACGAGGTATGCTAAAATTAGTGTTTTGATTGCACATGATTTAAAAGCAAGTCTTTAACCGATTATATATTAGTGATATCAGCCCCTACATTACATTTAACTCCTTGCAGAATTGATTGCGATGGTCTACCATAATAATGTCATTTTATATTTATTGAGTGCATTGTTTGCTCTTATTTTCTCATGTCTCCTAAATATCCAGTTCCTAATATATTCAAGCGATATATCCATTTCAGGTATGTTTCTTTTATAATGCTTATAGTTGTGTAGTAAATTTAAAGACGAGAGGAATTTTACTGTATGGGAGTTGTTACTTAGTAGTGTTTGGATGTTCTTTATAGACTCATTATCTGAACTTTTAACTATGACCATGGAATAAATATATAAGTAAATGAGGTCTCTTTATGATCATAGAGTTCCTGGAATTGCATTCAGATAAAAAAGATATTTCAAAGATATTTCAAAGATAAAAAAGAAATAAATAAATTGAGAAAAAAAAGGTGATCTTTTTACCTTAATTTTCACAAAGCCAAAACAAATAAATTGAACTGAGTATAACAGCCACCCTATCAGTTTACCTAATTTCATTGATTGTACAACATTGCGTTGACCTCTCAATTACCCAATCAACTGGTACGCTTGCATCAATACCGGCATCTTAATTTATGCATGTTGATGTTATTATTTACTGTATGGTTAACAGATCGAAGGAGCTTGATGATGTTATTGGTGAGTCTAAGCTTAGGGCGTAATGTCTTAAAGATGTTGAAGAGCTTTGCAGTATGTGTATTAAAGTTACTAAAGGGTGCAAAGGTAATTATACTTTCATTACCTTTGTTAATAGATTTTACTAATAGGTGTTTGTATCATTGTTAGTTTGTTAATTATATTATATGGATTTATTCAAACTTTGATATCGGTGCTCCAAAACTGTCATATGTTGGGCTTACCATGTATTAAAACGCTGAACTAACTTGATTTTTTAGCTTGGTTGCATTATATCCTTAATTGTGATGTTGAATTTTTAAATGACAAGTAACAAATGAATATGCCTCAGACGTAACAATCTAAACAACCCCTATAGCCCAGATTATATTTAAGCTTATCTAAACAACCCCGATAGCCCAAATGATAGGCCCATACAGCCCCTCATAGCCCAGATAATAGACTAAACCAAACACTTGGTGCTTTACAATTACACAAATTTAAATAAGAGTTATTTATTTTATGTAAACTACAAATTGCTGAAACTTCCAATACATTTGCAAGCATGAGTACAGGGTTTTGATTATTATCCGGTTGATCCGGTTTGAACCCAGAAGAACTCCTTACAGAATTGATTGCGGTGTCTACCATAATAATGTCATTTTATATTTATTGATTGCATTGTTTGCTCTTATTTTCTCATGTCTCCTTCTCAAACATAGTCTATATCTAGAAGCCTAAAAATCCAGTTCCTAATAGATTCAAGCGATATATCCATTTCAGGTATGTTTCTTTTATAATGCTTATAGTTGTGTAGTAAATTTAAAGACGAGAAGAAGTTTAGTGTATGGGAGTTGTTACTTAGTAGTGTTTGGATGTTCGTTATAGACTCATTATCTGAACTTTTAACTATGACCATGGAATAAATATATAAGTAAATGAGGTCTCTTTATGATCATAGAGTTCTTGGAATTGCATTCAAATAAAAAAGATATCTCAAAGATATTTCAAAGATAAAAAAGAAATAAATAAATTGAGAACAAAAAAGGTGATCTTTTTACCTTTGGTAATTTTCACAAAGCCGAAACAAGTAAACTGAACTGAGTATAACAGCCACTTATCAGTTACAATACATGTGGTAATTTCATTATTTCCTAATACCTATAAAAGAATGCATCTTTTGTTTATATTATAAACCTTAAAGTGAAATGTATATGTGCAGCTTGATTCATGAAAACCAAAGGAGAACTTAGTGATCAGACAAAGAACTTGGTGAATATGTACCTTAATATGTAAGTAGTATACATGATTTTCATGACGAATAACTCAAGCATAAAAAAGTCCTATAATTTACGGTATAGTTGACCAGGTATTGTTCCACTTTAAAATTTTGTAATGCACCAATAAGGTAACAGCCCTAAAATGGGTATTTTAGCACAGATCAATATGGATCGCCAAAGACACCCACTATAAGAAATCTCTTTCTGCTGTTCTTGACTTTGAAACATATTTTTAAATTCTTCTTTATGTT
>BQNB010012192.1:57040-79727 GCA_026074375.1 Tanacetum coccineum | reverse complement strand
CCTTTTACGTAACCAATAAAAATAAAATACGCAAAGTTAATAATCTTCTTCTTAATAATTATATAACACTTGGTTGGTGTAAACCTTAATTTATTGGATGATTGTTTACATTTGATGATTATTTCTAGTCTACGCGATTTAGCTTAAAAGTTAATTTAAAAGTAAACGCGTATCGGGCCAAAATAAATAGTGACGAATAATAGGAGTTATAAAATGACCTGAAATTGAGAAATATTACAGTCTCCACCCGTTAGAAGAGCTTTGTCCTCAAAGCTTAAGACCTTGTAGTGGATGACGAAGCCCGGTTTGTGAAAAGCTATGGGTATTTCTTCTTGAACGAATCCTCATGTTCCCAGGTGAACTCAGGACCTCTCCTAGAGTTCCAGCAAACCTTAACCAATGGTATCTGGCTTATCTTCAATCGTTTGATCTCCCGTTCCATGATTTCAACGGGCTCCTCTACAAACTGGAGCTTATCGTCAATGTGAATTCCTTCTAACGGCATGACTAATGGTTTGTCTGCGTAACATTTCTTTAGATTAGACACATGGAAATTATGGTGAACTTTGCTCAACTCTGGAGGAAGTTCCAACCTGTAGGCCACTTTCCCAACTTTGGCTAACACCTTGAAAGGTCTGACATATCTCGGGTTCAACTTACCCCGCTTACCGAATCGTATAACCCCTTTCCAAGGTGAGACCTGGAGCATAACCCTATCCCTAACTTCAAACTCCATCGGATTTTGCTTTCGATCAACGTAGCTCTTTTGTCGATCCTGAGCAGCTTGCATTCTCTGCTTGATCATGACGATCTTTTCTGTTGTTTCTTGGATCAATTCAGGACCAGTCAGTTGGGCTTTTCCCACCTCGGCCCGGCACACAGGTGATCGACATTTTTGGCCATAAAGTGGCTCATAAGGGGCGGCATTTATGCTAGCGTGATAACTGTTGTTATATGAAAACCCGGCTAGTGGCAAATGCTTAACCCATCCTTTGCCAAAATTGATCACGCAAGCACGTAGCATGTCCTCGGGAGTTTGGATAGTTCTCTCGCTCTGGCCGTCGGTTTCTGGATGATACGCAGTGCTCATACTTACATCTGTACCCAAAGCTTTCTAAAATGATCTCTAGAAATTTGATGTGAATCTCCCATCACGATCATAAATGATTGAAACAGGTATTCCGTGTCTTGCCACTATCCTGTTCAGGTACAGCCTTGCCAACTTGTCTAATGGGTCATTCTCCCTTATTGGCAAGAAGTGAGCAGATTTTGTAAGTCGATCCACAATCATCCAGATAGTGTCAAAACCTTGTGACGACCTAGGAAGCTTGGTGATAAAATCCATTGTGACATTATCCCACTTCCATTTGGGTATCGCTGGCTGTACTAACAATCCCGATGGCCTTTGGTGTTCAGCCTTGACCTTTGCACATGTCAAGCATTTGCTAACATATGTGGCGATGTCAGCTTTCATATTGGGCCACTGATTGGTGAAATTCACACCTTAAATATATATAATATATAATAAAATATAAAATATATATATAAGTCTAAAAATCAACAAGAGCAATAAAACCGAGAAGTAGTATAGAATGTTCCCGGGTCGTTTATCCCCAACGAGGCTGGAATGGAAAATCGATACAATCGAAGATTTGAGTTTGAAGGAAGGAATTAGTTTGGGAAGTTGAAAAAGTCAAATTAGATGATAACGAACAAAAACGTTTAAGAAAAACCTAAAAATTATGAATTTAAGCTAAAAAACGAAAGCACGAATCCCGAACAAAAAGGAGGAAAACCTAAAATCTTTAAAAATAAACCTACGAAGAAATTTTTGCTTCTAAACTACTCTAGGGATCAAATAACGAAGAATGAAAAAGACCTTTTAAATAAATTAAATTATAAAAAATATTAAACGGTTATGAAAAATTCTGAAAAATTTACAAAAAATACTAGACACTATGATTGATCTACGGACCTACGAGAGCAGATAACGAAAATTTTTATATTTTTTCCTACAAACTAGATGACAAAAGAAAATTTTCTAAAAAAAAAGCAAAATATTTTTTTGATAATTTTTGTATTTTTTATGAATTAAATAAACTTTTATCTAAATTAAATTATAAAAAATATTAAACGATTACTAAAAATTCTGAAATTTTTTCTAAAAATACTTTACGCTATAAATTACCTACGAAAAATAAGAAAACCCAAACAGCTTATGCAATAAGCCCGTAAATAAGCCAAACAGCTTATAAGAGCTTATAAGTCACAACACCCTTAAATAATAAACACCTTGGGTCTTTAACGAAAAAGACCCAAGGGCGCAGTGGTAAGAGTGGTGTTATAAAGGGGGTTTGTATCGAGAGGTCCCGGGTTCGAGTCTTGCTCACCCGGGCCTCTTGTCTTTCCCCCTTTTTTTTATTTTTCGAAAAGTCCAGGGTAGGAAATGTAAGAAATGAAACTAAAGGGTAGGCGGGTAAACTATGGTGAATTTACACCATAGTGCAAACGGGTACCCCTGAACTTTGGGAAAAATACACAATAGACCTCGCGACTTGGCTTATTTTTGGCTTATTAAAAAAATGAGATTCAGCAAAAACTTAAAACTACAAACTTGTAAAAGAGCTTATTCTCTACAACATTAATAAAAGGACTTTCTACTTTTAACAACTCAATAAGCTAGAAAATAAGCATTTTGTTCCTGTTCACAGAAAGTGGTGTTTTAACTAGCTTTTTGAGTTTTAGCTTATTCCTAGCTTATTTTTGAATGAAATTTAAAACTAAAAGAAGCTACTTGATGCTCATGATGTGTACTAATGGTATTTAAACAAAAATTACCCTAGTATTAACAAATTTAACAAGAAAATTAAGATGAAAAAGTGCAAGTTTTAGGCTTAAACTGTTATAAGCTTTTTCAAATAAGCTTCACAGCTTATTTCTAAACTTTAGAAGCTGAAATTCTAACAATGAGCTATTCTACTTATCTTGAATTGACCTAGGTAAAAGGTTTCTAAAAATTCCTACTAAAAATAAGAAATCAAGAAGAAAATTAAGCTAGGAATATAAGTTGCTGTTGGTTGTTGCTGATGCAATCTATTGCTGATGCAATTGACCTAAGCACTTATTTGTAGGCTAAATTTTGAAATGAGAACTCTAAAACCTTACTTACTTATCATGTCTAAAACTGAATTGTCTATGTTTGGACTCTAAAGTACCTTAAATCTCTAAACACTAAGACTATCTACACAAATAAACTGCCCTGGTGCAAATGATGAGTTTTTAAACTCTAAACTTTGTAAAACTAAACTCTAACCTTTAAAACCTGCTTAAAACTTGCTATACTACCTTAACACAACTGAATGAACAACTTTGACATAGAGAAGTTGACTTTAGGAGTCAAAAACATCTAGTGCCAAACACTCCTTAATGGAAAACTGCCTAAACTAAGTGAGCTTAAAAACTGGTTTAAAAACTAAAACAGCTTAAGCTTTTTATCTACTCACTCTAATTTTAACCTAATTAAGCTATTGAACCATTAAAACCTACAGCTTATTAGAAGCAATAAGCTACTTTCTCTCTTAGGCTTATTACACTACTTACTATGACAGCAAATAAAAGTGAAACCTAACTTGATTTAAAACTAAAACAGACTTAAGCTAATACAACTTTGAGCTAAGTAAGCTAAATGAATAGGATTTAAACATAAGAATTTAGAAGAATAAGCAAATGTGAAATAAGCTATAAATGCTAAAGTGAAATGTAGCAAGTAGAACCTGAGTTTGTAGAATCTTCTTCACCTAGACATCCAAGAGTAGAGTCTAGGTGATCCTAAATGGCACCTTGCCTCTATTACCTGAGCTTTAAGCTCAATAAGCTATTAAAAGCTTATTTCTCTCTTGAACTTCAAAATTTGAACACAAATGCCTTAGGTGATCATGCTTTGACTTAAAATTGACCTAAAGGAGTAATGAATGACTAAAAACAAGTTTTCACTAAATTTTGAGCTTATGAACAGTAATAAGCTCTAAAGAGCTTATTTAGAGCTTATTGAGTAGATTCGACTTAAAATTGAAATCAAAGTACAAGTAAACTTTGAAAATGAATGTTATTACTAAACTGAGTGAAGTACAAGCTGAAAGAACAAGAGTACAAGTGCTGAAAACGTATTGCTAAAAATTTGAAAGAAAATGCTTAATAATGAAAATACAAAACTGTAAATTAAAAACTAACTACTTCCTCTTTCTTCTGTCTTCTTCTTCTTTTATAAGCTCTTCTGTGTTTGTTGTGTGAGAGGGGGAAAACAAACAATCTTGGCCCTTCAATTTCTTCAAAAAGCAATCTTGGTCGTCGATATGAGCCTAGGGGGATGTGAGATTGCCAAATGGGACTAGGGTTTAAGTGGAGGAGGGGGGAGAGGTGTGACCATGGGGTTTTTTTGAGGTGCAGGGTAAAAGGGTTTTGGCAAACCCGTGAGTGGGTTTTTGTGTTTAAAAATGGCGGGAAAAAAAGTTGGGGGTGACAGGGTATAGGATTTTGGAGTTGGCAGGGTTGGCCCTAAGTTAGTCCCTTAACGTGTTGTGTGTACTTGCAACCATGGTCCTTGTGGTTTAAAACTTTTGGGGACTTGGCAAAACAAGTCCCCAAGAGTTATAAGGTTTATTGCATGATTCGTCCTTGGGAAATACAAGTGTGGGGAGTTGGCAGTTTTGCCCCCCCACTTGTTACTTTGCTAAAATGGCATTTTGGCCCTTCTCTTCTTTTCTCCTCTTTTCCTCTTTAAGTATAAGTTTAGGGATTTATAATTTCAGTCCCTAAACTTATATTTCCTTGACTTTTGGCCTCGGGGTTGACTTGACTTTGACCAGTTGACTTTTCTGTTGACTTTTTGACTTTATTGACTTTCCGGCTTTGATTTGGCTTTGTCTTTCACAGTCTTTTCCATTCCGAGTCCGGTTTTGTTGTTTTGGCTTTGTTTTTCGTCCTTTTCTTGGTTATCCGTTCCTGCACAATACAATTAGCACAACAAGCATATATTTGGCATTTTAAGTCCGTTTTTGGTTAATTTAGCTCGTTTTTAAAGGTAAAAGGTATGTGTATTTAAGCACATACCATATACATGTCCACCCTTGAATGATGATTTGATAGCATTGCCACAATGTGACACTGGGGGCCACTCCTAGTTCAGCCAATTAAATTGTTGGCCAGGAAGATGGTTAAGAGAAACAATAAGGTAGTGGTGTATGGTTTAGTGCAGTGGGCCAATGGCACAGTTGATGATGCTAGCTGGGGCCTGGGAGGACTTAGGGAAAATAGTTGCAAAATTCCCTGAGTTTGATCCGCATCTCGCGCACGCGCGCGCTCGGCAAGAACTTTTTAAGGGGGAAGGATTGTCAAGTGCATAGTTAGAGTCAATGTGTGACACGTGAGGTGCACGGGTTTGGTTAAAATCCAGACACGTGAGGTGCACGTGTCCTTTCACACAAATGCCTCTAATTGTTTTTCCCGCCAATAACTCTTTTAAATAGTAGTTACTAGCTCATTAGCAATTTAGTCTTGATTTTGTAATTCTCTTATTTTCCTTCCAACTACTTGTATATGTTAAGTTTCAGTTACACAGATTAATACAAAATATTCTTCGTTCTTGTTCTCAATCGGATAGAATAGAAAACCCATAGTTGATTTTGGCAATTTCGAGTCCGATTCCTAATAGTCCATCATTTAAAGCCTGTTTTGTTACTTATCAGTATACTCTTGCTAATGCCGTCGCTATATCATTTCGAATAATAAATGTTTTATTACAAAACTTAAACGATGGAGACTCGGAGAAATGAGAGAGAATAGAGTAACGAGGGTGTTAGTATGTGAAGGCTCAAAAAAGGCATAGTGCCTTGACTCCCAACAGACTTCCGGCTTTTTACACTTGTCATAATCAGCCCTTAAACTCTTTAACTCCTTTTATATCAAGCAATAACCTTTAGATACTACAAAACCATGAATGCAACAAATATAAATTAGTCCTTGTGATAATATTTCTAGGATAAGATTATATCTTTTAATACCATCTACTACTTCCGTCGACATTCATTTTTGGTTCATCTTTAGATCTCTGTGTTTGCTACATCCACATAATGCACACAAACAAATTTTCACACAATGATGTTGAATCACACTTGGCTTCAATTGTTTCTTTTTTATTTTGCCTAACTCTTTCTTTTTCAACTAATTATTTTTGTTTACACATTTTTATTAGTGTGAATTTTTTTATAGAGTTTAGCATTTCTCTATTTTAAATAGCAAAATAACAAATTTTCCTTTTTTATAGTTGTGGAAACATGGCTACTCCTTGCATTGCATCATCTTTCCGTGACATTTGGTATTTTTAAACCCACTAATCATTAGTCCAAAATTTTCATTTTTCTTCTACTTCTTAAACAAGAATTCAATTAGTAAGTTTTTAAGTCTTAATAGTGGAATTACAAGTCAAATTCGGTGCACCGTACCAATGTTTTCAAGGTGTGCAATGTGGAACACAACTTTTCGTATAGATAAGTGGTATGTTCTTTTTCGCGGAAGAAGATAAAAATAAATAGAAGTTTGTAAAGTACATTTATATTTGAAAAGATGCATGAAAAACTCGTTTTCATTTAGAAAAATACTCGTAAAAAGTTGAAAAGATATTCGATGATTACATAGGGAAAAGAGTACAATGGGTCTTTATGACTTTATTAATAGAATATTAGACACTAGTAAAATATGGACAAAAAGGGTGATATTATATGTTATAAAATGAAAATGCCGCATAGATTTATCGCGCGCTCTCGCTAACCGAGAAAGTAAATGGTATCAATCAACTACTTTTTTATACTTGCAAGTTGCAACTATTGTCTTCTATTTCTATTAAAAAAGGTTGGTAAATTGATTGGAACATCTTGATTTTATACATATTTTTATGCTAACCAAACTCTTTAAAAAGGAACTGACTCATTAGCTTATGTTCCAGCGACCTAATTAGTTAAGAGTTAGGTTCGAACCTTGATCAATCTTTCATTGTTCTTCTATGATTTTTCGGTCTTCTTACACGTGTTCTGATGGGAGAATAGTACCGTTGGTGCAAGCCAGTGTTCATCTACTATTATTAGTGGAGCTATGAGTTGTTGTGTGTATACTGGTGCATGATTGCTGAGGTGTGAATTAATGTAGATCGACTTATTCAACTTTATTACGGTAAAGGGAGCGGGGATAGTTTACTGGGGATTCTGTGTCGGTCGTAGCGGCGGGATAGGTGGAACGTGTTCAGGGGGGGTATAGTAGGTGTGCCGTAGTTAGGTGACTGTTTCTGCGGGGGGCGGAAGTTTTGGAGGGTTGCATAGTGGGGTTCGCAGAGTTTCGGCTTTTCGTTGAGTTATGCGTTTTTTGTTTGGTTTAGTTTGTCGGTGGTCTAGTTTAGTTAGGTGTTGTTTTGGTAGATTTTTTAGGAGGTCGGTGTCGTTGGAGGGAAAACATTTAGTCTGTAGGTTGTAGAATAACGGGCGTTGAGTTGAGTTAGGGGGGTGTCCTTGGAGGTGTAGCTGGGGTTTGGGTTTAGTGACAACAATAGGATTGAGGGGATTTCGTTGTTTTTTAGTAGGGTTATATTTTCGGCGTTTCCTTGTGTTGATATTTTGGGTAACCGGGGGGTGTTGTTATGCTTTGTAATTCCAATTGGTTTTCTGATTGTTATAATTTACATTAGCTGTTTATTAAGCTCTGAAAAAAAATAATATAATCCATCTAATTATGTCCATAATCCCACTTCATTTAGCCAATTATATCACTTAATGAAAAATGAAAATTGTGTAACAACCAATTATTTGAATAAAAAATGTGAAGTTATGAGTCTGAATTTGATCGTTTATTTAATATCAACAGTCATTGGGATATGTCCGAACGTGTCGCTTACATATTCTTCCAAATTTTCTAGTTAAAGTGCATCTAGGCTTATGCGATTTTAAAAGATTGTAAAAATGTTAGAATTAACCTGTTTGTTGTTTAAATGTCACACTAATTTACTCTTCTTTTGATTAATATCTTTCTGATCATAGACCAATTCTGCTTCGTGAATTAAATTTAGACTATGGTCCCACCCCGTTCCGATTCTTTCATCATTGGTTTGAGCTTGAAGGTTTTGATTCTTTTGTGGCTGACACATGGAGAGATATTTATGTCTCATAATCTAATGCTATGTTGAAGTTGGTTAAAAAACTAAAGCTTCTAAAAGGGCATATTCGTTTGTGGGTGAAAGGCAAAAAAGATAAATCTATAATTTTAAAGAAAGAATTGAAGAACAAGTTGGCTGATATCGATTCTTCTCTTGATAAAGGGAATGTGACCTCGGAAACTTTAGATGATCGTATGACTATCATGAATAACCTTAACTCTTTAGTGAAATTGGAATCGATGGAATTGGCTCAAAAAGCTAAGGTTAAATGGTCGATTGAAGGAGATGAAAACTCTAATTATTATCATGGCATCATTAATAAGCAACGTAACAATCTCGTTATCCGGGGTATCATTGTTGATGGTGAGTGGATCGAGGACCCTAAGGCTGTCAAAACCGAGTTTCTTTCACACTTTAAAGGAGATTAAAGGAGCGGTTTGGGATTGTGGCTTAAATAAATCTCCAGGTCCCGACGGTTTCACTTTTGGTTTTTATCGTAGGTTTTGGAGCTTAATTGAAGATGATATTGTGGCTGCTGTGAACCACTTTTTTAATTTCGGTTTCTGCCCCAAAGGTGGTAATTCCTCTTTCATTGCTTTGATTCCAAAAACTCAAGGTGCTAAGATGGTGAAAGATTTTAGACCTATAAGTCTCATTGGTAGTCTTTATAAAATCATAGCCAATTTATTAGCCAACCGTTTAATGCTTGTTATGGGTAAACTTGTGAATGAAGTGCAATCAGCCTTTATTGCTAGTCGTCAAATTTTAGAAGGCCCTTTTATTTTAAATGAAATAATTCACTGGTGTAAAGCGAAGAAGAAGCAGTCTATGATTTTTAAGGTCGACTTTGAAAAGGCTTTCGATTCGGTTCGATGGGATTTTTTGGATTATATATTGAAGAAGTTCGGTTTTGGTTCTCGTTGGTGTACTTGGATTCAAAGTTGTTTGAAATCTTCAAGGGGCTCGATTCTTGTTAATGGTAGTCCAACTTCCGAGTTCCAATTCTACAAAGGTCTTAAACAGGGAGATCCCTTATCTCCATTTTTATTCATTCTTGTTATGGAAAGCCTTCACCTTTCTTTTCAAAATGTCGTTAATGCGGGTTTGTTCAAAGGTGTTGCTTTAGACTCTTCGTTGCAGTTATCTCATCTCTTTTATGCCGATGACGTGGTCTTCATAGGCCAATGGTGTGACTCGAATCTCTCTACTATCACACATGTTTTAGACTGCTTTTTTCGTGCCTCAGGCTTACGTATTAATCTTCATAAGAGCAAGCTTATGGGTATAACGGTGGACAATTCCTTGGTAGATCTTGCAGCTAATGATATTGGTTGTTTGACTCTTAATTTTTTGTTTCAATATCTAAGAGTTAACATTGGTGGCAATATGTCGCGTATCAACTCTTGGGATGATGTCATTAACAAAGTTCATCATCGGCTTTCTAAGTGGAAGATGAAATCTCTCTCCATCGGTGGCAGGTTAACTCTCTTTAAATCTGTTTTGGGATCGATGCCTATTTACTATATGTCAATGTTCAAAGTTCCTATTCACGTGTTAAGAAAATTAGAATCCATTCGTAGCCATTTCTTCAATGGAGTGGATCCTAATGTTAGGAAAATGATGTTGGTTAAATGGGATCATGTCTTGGCTTCTAAGGAGAAAGGTGGTCTCAGTGTCTCGAGTTTATATGCTTTAAACCGTGCTCTCATTTTTAAGTGGGTTTGGCGATTTCGAACTCAAAATCTATCCCTTTGGTCTAGGGTTATCAAAGCCATTCATGGTGATGATGGCAAGATTAGTACCACGCATAACTTTAACATTTCTTCAAACTGGATGGATATTATTCGTGAGATGCATCTTTTGAAAACTAAAGGTATTGATCTTTTAGGCTCTATAAAGAAAAAGTTAGGAAATGGGGAGATCATTAGCTTCTGGGAAGAGACTTGGAAAGGAGAAGTTCCATTTAAAATTTTATTTCTAAGAATTTTCGCTCTTGAATCTGATAAAAGAATTTCTGTGACGGCTAAAATGACGCATCTCAGTTTTGGCTATTCTTTGAGACGCATTCCAAAAGGAGGGATAGAGCAACATCAAATGGAAGAGTTGATGACCAATCTGGAGGGCCTTCTCCTCCCTAACATGCTTGATCGATGGTTTTGGTCGCATTCTGGTGATGGCGAGTTCTCTGTTTCATCAACTAGAAATTTCATAGATAATAAAACCATAGGGTTGGTGGGTTCTAAATCTAGATGGTGTAAGTATGTTCCGATTAAGGTTAACATCTTTTCTTAGAGAGTCAAGATGGATAATCTTCCAACGCGGCTCAACCTTTCTCGTAGAGGTTTGGATCTTGAATCTATTTTTTGTCCTTCTTGCGATTTGGCGGTAGAATCTACGAGCCACATTTTCTTCTCTTGTTCTATGATGAAAGATTTGTATAAGAATATTGTTAGATGGTGGGACATTAACATGACGGCGCTATCCTCCTATGAAGAGTGGCAGGATTGGTTTTCTAGTCTTCATCTTTTGTCTAAGCTCAAGTTGATTTTGGAAGGTGTTTTCTACATTACTTGGTGGACTACATGGAATTACCGTAACAAATCCATTTTTGGCCCTAATATTCCTTCAAAAGCTCGGTTATTTGATGATATTGTGGCTCTCTCTTTTACGTGGTGTAGGGCTAGAAGTAAATTAAACTTTAGTTGGGTAGATTGGTTAAAGAATCCATTATCTCCTTCTTCAATTGATTAACATCAGGTTAGATTCATCAGATCTGTTCTTATTTTAGCTTATCTGATGTGAATAAGCTTATTAATTTATTATCATTTAAATTTATGAGCTTATAATTCAGTTTATTTGAACAAATGATCTGAATTAATTGTTGCTAGAGATAAGCTACCTTATTAGATGATCTATATAAATAAGTTTATTAATCATCATCATCTGGATTTATTTTACTGAATTATAAGCTAGCTTATTAGCTTATTTTGATGAATTATAAGCTATCTTGTTAGCTTATTTATGTTTCTAGTGTTAGTAATCTTTATTATTAGCTTTTTTATGTTTTGAATAAGCTCTATTAAATTAATTTGTTCATATAAGCTGAATTAAGATGCATTTAGCTTATCAGTTAGCAATAAGCAGTTTAAGTAACTTTTGGTTTACGTGTTTGATATATCATATATGATATCATATATCATATCATATATGATACTGCTTTGTTATATATATATAACATGTGATTATCATATATGATATTTCATTTTTCCAAAATACAGTTTACTTATTCTTTTATATTCATTTTATATTTTCATAATTGAAGAACATGAATGTTTGTTCATTATGTGGAAGTTTTGATCATAACAAGAGTAGGTGCCCTAAGAGGTTTGAAGATCAAGAACAAATCGTGTTCAACATTAAGTTGTTGCTCAAGAAGAAATTTTTATTTAAAAAAAACTCTTTTATGTTTGATTGTTATAAGAACAAGTGTTATAATTCTTTTTTCACTTAAATTTTGTTATTTTTGATCTTACATGAATGCGATTCTATTATATATCATATGTGATATTCTAGGAAATCATATATGATTTTACATCAGATTCTTTTATATTTGAATTTTATAGTTTGTGACCAAGGTGTTGGATCTTTAGTTTTTTACATGGGTTTACCCGTTACATATATTATACATGATAACATATTTGATTTTGGAGTATCATGTATGATAATGTTATAAAGGTCTTTTATTTTGTGAATAAGTGATGTTTTATTTATTTTAACTCTTGTATATCATATATGATATACTGGTATTACATTTTTAGCTTGTTGGGAAATGCCAAAAACACACAAGTGATTATTTATTTGTTCAATAAGAAGTTTAACAAGACAAGACATTTAATCAAAAGATACATCCATATATCAATTTATAATACAATACGGACGAATTAGTAGCATTACATCGTTAACCATGATCAAGAATTAGTACATTAACATTGTTAAAACCATGAACAACAATTGGATCCCTAAAAGTGGTACATACTACGGTAATTTTATTAAATGGGGACGTACCACCAAACGAGCTTGTCACCTCACACTACTTGATTAGCCTACCCAAACACTTGTCATTCTTATGCAAATGCATGTGCCTCGTCGCTCCATAACTCTCACTGTGGATGTTTAGGTGCATAAGTCCAAAGATCTTCCTTTGCAAAACTCAGCCTATCTTGTGTATTTTCCATTTCTTGTGTAAAATGCCATTAAAAAAACTAAGCTTTCTCAAACACAAATAAAAAAAATGATTTAGTTTTACAAGCACATTATAATGATATATAAAGTGTTACAAAAGTTGACTTTCAAGAAGATTATCATATATGATATTATACACACACTAACTTTTAATTACTCACCAGGAGATGACAGACATGCTTGTATTTTAGTTTCAAGCACATTATCATGTATGATAAATTTTAATATTAAAGAAGTTGACTTTCAAGCAGATTATCATATATGATATTATACACAAAACTAACTTTTTATTACTCACCAAGATATCACAAACTGCTTATATTTTATTTTTAAGCACATTATCATATATAGACAGTAAGTACAAATGCTTAAAACCTAGCTTATATCATATATGATACAATACATATTTTTTTATAATTTTTTTCAGTCAACTTATCCATATATGATTTTCACTACATGTCATACTAATATCTGTTCAGACGTCAGATTAACCCAAAAACCCTGATATTTCCATAAAATAAGCTAATAAGTTAGCTTATAATTCAGCATAATAAATTCAGATGATTATAATTCATAAGCTTATTCACATCAATCACCTAATAAGTTAGCTTATCATTCAACACGATAAATTCACATAATTCGTCAAACAAGCTATAAAAGGATAAGATGAACTATAAGCTTATTCACATCAAATAAGCTAAAAAAAGATAAATAAAAACAGATCGGATGAACTTTACCTGATGTTAATGAACAGAAGAAGGAGATAACCGATTTACAAAGAAGATAATCGATTAATTAGATGTTCGTGATTACTCATTCAGATCTGATTTTGTTTGTGTATGTGTTTTAGTGTGTGTTAGATGAGAGAGAGAGAGAGAGAGAGAGAGAGAGAGAGAGAGAGAGAGAGAGAGAGAGAGAGAGAGAGAGAGAGATAAATCTAAAAGACGGGGTGTGAGTGTGGATGGTGCCTGGGTAGTTGCGAAGGTAATTTTACCAAATTACCCTTCCATTTTTTTTTGTTTTTTTTAATACAAAATCCTTTTTAATCTCTACCCTTCTTCTTTTTAGATGGATGGCTGGGATTTGTCCCACAGTATCCAAGAAAAGAAGAGTTTCTTAAATAACTCACCTCCTATTGTTATCCTCAAAATATAGACTAAACATCTACTCTTATTAATTACCAAAACTTGTTGGCTCGCACTCACTCATTTGGTTATTCCTAATTTTGGGTTGTAAAGTGGTTATAGAAGTAGAGATACGTTACTATCTTGTTCTTTGTCAAAAAATTTAAAACATGTACTCCCCCGTTTCAAAATTATAATCTTCATTTATATTATAAGATGTTTCAAAATAACAGTATCCTTATCAACTTATACAAAAAAGTTTTGTGAGTGATGATGATATATAATTAGTTATAAGGGTAAAAGCCATAAATTACCAACGTACTTTTCAAAATTTTCCGACTTGAACCCTTTACTTTTTTTATTAACACTAAAACCCACGTACATTCAAATTTTTAACCGACTTGAACCAAACGTTTGTACCGTTAGTTATTATGTGGCAAAGTTAGTCTATTTAGCTAAAGATCGCTTTGCATCGTTAATCCTTTCACAATTATTTTTTTATATGATTTTTACGTTTTCGCTTATTTTTTTTACATTTTTTCCCTTTTTTTACGATTTCGTTAGTTTTTTTTGCGTTTTCGCCCTTTTTTTACGTTTTTGCGCATTTTTTACGTTTTCGTCCGGTTTCTTACGCTTTCGTAAGTTTTATTACGTTTCGTCCTATGTGTTGTTTTTACGATTTCGTCTAGTTTAACGTTTTCGTTTTTCTTTTACGCTTCGCACGTTTTTTCATAACGTCTTTCGTTCGTTTTTTACGATTCGTCTTGTTTTAAATTTTCTCTTTTTTTTACACGTTTTCGTCCGTTTTTTACGTTTTCTTTCGATCTTTTACGTTTTCCGTCCGCTTTTTTAGGTTTTCGGCCCTTTTTTACGTTTTCGTCTGTTTTTTACGTTTTCTTACAATATTTTACGTTTTCGCACGTTTTTACGCTTTTGTCTGTTTTTTACGATTTCGGTTAGTTTTTTACGTTTTCGTCTGTTTTTTTGCGTTTTCGCAATTTTTTATACGTTTTTTGCGCTTTTCTTACGTTTTTTGTCTGGTTACTACGCTTTCGTATGTTTTATTACGTTTTCGTCAATGTTTACGTTTTTTGTCCGTTTTTTTACGATTCCGTCCATTTTTTACGATTTCATCAGTTTTTAGGTTTTCATCCATAAAAAACGGACGAAAACGTAAAAGATCTGAAGAAAACATAAAAAATGGGCAAAAACGTAAAAACAGACGAAATCGTAAAAAACTGACGAAATCGTAAAAAAAGGACGAAAACGTAAAACAACGAACGAAAACATAATAAAATGTATAAAAGTGTAAGAAACTGGACAAAAACATAAAAAATGCGCGAAAACGTAAAAAAACGAGCGAAAACGTAAAAAACCAGACGAAATCGTAAAAAAAGGGACAAAAACGTAAAAAATTAGTGAAAACGTAAAAGATCGGAAGAAAACATTAAAAAAAAGACGAAAACGTAAAAAAACGGACCGAAAACGTAAAAAAGCAGACCGAAAACGTAAAAGATCGAAAGAAGACGTAAAAAACGGACGAAAACGTAAAAACAAACGAAATTTTATAAAACGAGACCAAAACGTTAAAAAACGAACGAAGACGTAAAAAACGTGTGAAAGCGTAAAAGAACAAACGAAAACGTAAAACTAAACGAAATCGTAAAAAAAGGTCGAAAACGTAAAACAACAGACGAAAACGTAATAAAGCGTACAAAAGCGTAAGAAACCGGACGAAAACGTAAAAAACCATACGAAATCGTAAAAAAACTAACAAAAACGTAAAAAAACAAGCGAAAACGTAAAAAATCGTATAAAGAAAATTATAGTTAAAGGACTAACGATGCAAAGCGATCGTTAGCTAAATGGACTAACGTTGCCACATAATAACTAACGGTACAAACGTTTGGTTCAAGTCGGTTAAAATTTTGAAAGTACGTGGGTTTCGGTGTTAATAAAAAAGTAAAGGGTTCAAGTCGGAAAATTTTGGAAAGTACGTTGGTAATTTATGGCTTTTACCCTAGTTATAAAGTGTAGTAGTTTCACTTTTATTTAGGACTGTAAACGAACCGGACGAACACGAACGGAGCCTTGTTCATGTTCGTTCATTTAATTTTAACCGGACAAATAAATGGACATGAACGCTTAAACGAACGAATTTTCTTGTTCATGTTCGTTTATTAAGAAAATAAGTTGTTCATGTTCGTTTATGTTTGTTCATTAAGAAACTAAACGAACATAAACGATCGAACATAAATGAACGTAGAAAAAAAACATAAAATATTATCAAATTATGCATAATATTATGTTTTATAAGTGTTGTTTTATTTAAACTTACCAGATTTAAAAGTATACAATTAAACGATATGATATACAGGGCCGTCTTTGAGGGTGTGCGGGGTGGGCGACCGCACAGGGCCTCAAAATTTCAGGGTCCCTAAAATTTGTCACTTTAACAATATGTGATAACTAATTTGCATTATATCTTATAAACAATGTCATTTTACATATAAAAATTCTTCTCAAAAGGTCTTATTATTTAATTTCGCTCAGGGCCTTCAAAATTTTTGAGACGGCCCTGATGATATACGAATATAAACATATAAATGAACATAAACGAACGTAAATAAACGCCTAATCGGACGTTCACGAACATAAATGAACGAACGTGACTTGTATTCATGTTCGTTCATTTAACTAAACGAACATAAAATAATGTTCATGTTCGTTCATTTAATAAATAAACGAACATGAACGAACTTTTTACCGAACGGTTCATGAAATGTTCATTGAACATTCAGTTCATTTACAGCCGTACTTTTATTAATTGGTTTTTGTTTGGGGAAAATAATTTTGTGGCGGGGAGAAAATCGCAAAATGCAAATTCTTCATGAAGCATAAAAAGGAACTAATAGTGAATAGGAAGGTTAACGTACACATGCATTGGCTTTTGAGCACTGTTAGAACTCACAACACCCTTAAACCCTGTTTTCTATAAAACTGCGTTAAGAGCAAACAGTGTGGTGGCATTTGTTACTCGCCACTCTTACGCAGCGTTCGCCGAATAGCAGCCTTGATACCAGCACCTTCGCCATTTCCTCGCCAAGGGTTCACCACTTTCGATTTCGTTGGTTAATCAACGCATAAAACGACAAACGAAAAAGAATACTACCTTTTTTTCTTTTTTAAATTTTTTAAAATAGATGGGTTTTGTGTGTGTGTGATTTTGTGGGTGGGCTATTTGTTTTTTTATAAAAAATAAGTTTACATAGTAAGTCCTTTACGTTTATTTTGTTTGTCATCTACAATTTTGTTTTTTAAAAAATGGATAGTTTGATGTGTATTTTATTTAAAAAGAATTTACAATTTTGTAATTTTAATTTGGTATTGTATTTTTATTTGAATGAAATGAAATTAGTTTGTGAGAAAAAATGGGAAAAAAATAAAATGGTGGGTGGTGGGGCTCAAATGGCATAGGTTATGGTATGTTACGAAGGAGGAGGTTTTTTGAGATGTTGTGTTCAAATGATGTGGCATCGATGGAGCCCAAATGGCATGGCTTTGCCATGCCATGACACCCTTTGCTCTAAGTTAGATGACTTTTCTTTTTGAGAAGGGCAACACATACTACATTTTGTTTTATTTTTTTAGGACAATCTCTCTCTCTCTCTCTCTCTATATATATATATATATATATATATATATATATATATAGAGTTAGGATCAAATAAGAAGTTTTCTTAAAATAAGAAGGATAAGAAGTAACTATAACCGCATATCCGAGATGCATCGACTTAAATTAGATGCATCTCTATAATCTTAGATACATTATAACGCATCATAATGTTTTTTATAGCTTTTAATTAGATGCATATACGTATATTAGATGCATTACATTTTTCTCTTGTTTTTTTGTTCATCTGCATGTGTGCCGAAATCATGAAAATTAATTTGCACCATCTACACATCAAATTAACTTTCGAAACTCAATATGGTGCATCTAAATGAATAGAAATGCATCTAATACAAGTCGTTGCATCTCAAATGTGTGGTTTTAATCACTTCTCACCACTTCTTATTTTAATTTACTTCTCACATGATCCCTACTATATATATAACACACACACACACAAAAACACACATATATATGCTAGCTTAAGACCTACGCTCGCACAGTTTTGACATTAGTCGTACTAACGGAGTTTGGACATAAGTCCAATCTAATAAGTATTTATATGTTATAATCTCGACCGTACATGAGGTTTTAGTATAAAAATTAATTTAATCAATCTCAATAACCTATTTTTACATGAGTTGAACGTATAAAAATAAATAACATGAGTCGTTATGGAACATAAACAGTAAGCAAAGAATTTATACAAACCACGTTCAAAACAAACGTCAAATAAGGATTACAATGAATGAATAGATATAAATAAAAAGTTTCAATACAAACCTCAAAGTAAGATAAAATATAATCTTCCTCGTAGTCCAGATCTTGGATTTCCTCATTCCGCATAGATAAAAAAAGCAAGCTTTCACTCAGGGCAGATTTAAGATTATGTGGGGTAATTTACTGCGCACGATCTTCATTTTATAGGAGCTTTCGAATTTTGAACTTATAAATATAAACTCATTTTTAAGGATTACAGATAATTTAGAAAGAAGAATGTAATTTCGATATGACAAAAATCAAAATGTTGTGGGAAAGACAAACCCGAAGACGTAAGAAAGTGTGCGAGGCCGATAACTTGTGTTGTTTTCTCTCATCATATTTCTTATGAAAGTTTCACTTTAATCCCTTTTTCTTTAATATTTATGAATTTAAACTATATCCTTATGTAGGGGTGTGAATCGGGTCGGGTCGGTCGGGTTCGGGTCAATCGGGTCGGGTCAATTCGGGTTCGGGTCAACCCGAATTTGAGTAAAATGACAAAAAAATTCTTTTTTTTACTTTTTTAAATAGAAAAACTATTAATTTATATTGAAAAAAATTAAAGAAAAATTTATTCGGGTCAATCGGGTTGACCCGAACCCGAGTTAGCCAAAACATTTCAACCCGAGACCCGACCCTATTTAGAACTCGGGTCATTCGGGTTGACCCGAATGACCCGAATAAGATTTTTGACCCGAGTGACCCGACCCGAATAAGCTCGGGTCGGGTCAGCTTTTTTGACACCCCTATCCTTATGTGAAGCATGGATTTTTGGTCTCAAAGTTTTAACAAAACACATATCTCATGAAAAACTATATTTTTAACTCGGAATATTGTTTTAGAGAAAGTAAATGTTGTAAATTGTTTTAGAATAGCAAACGTTATCCGGTGATATATTTTTTAAGAAAGTCTTACATGACATCTTATCTTATAAAAAAGTATCTAGAACTTCATGAATCATTATAGATTATTTTAAAAACTCAACAGTTATGCTTAGAATAGTAGAAGATTTATTTAAACTTGAAAAAGATTGGATGCGTCATTTGATCCATATAAAAAAACATAATCTAATTGCAGTTTACTATTTTTATGCATGCTTCAATTAACAATCTGGCACAAGGCCGTCAAATTCCACGGGACGGCTCTGCTTCCACTAACCAAATTCAAGAGAAAAAGCATGTGCAAGTCATGAGCCATTGTAGCTTTCGTGGTCATGATATAACGTACGTGATGTACGATAAGCATTTAAAAAGGTCTCGGCTTAGAGAAGTTTGTATTAGAAACTTTCTGCTTATCCGTAATTCGACTTTTTACAAGTTTTAAAGTATCCCTTTCACGAATTATTGAGTGATAGTGGCTCTCCAAAGTTATGCCGTAAACACAAATAACCATATTCTGACATTATCAAAAAAGCAAGACTAGTGAATAGAGAAATGCTCATGACATACCATCTTGCCTAGGACTATGTTGTAATGCAAAGCTTGAGTTAGACAGTCGTTGGGCCTAAGCTTCTCCTTTTCACTGAGAAGCTAAAATAAGAAAATAGACACATCACACATATATTAAGCACATCCGCAGTTCTTTAAATCCATTTTCTTATTCTCTAACCAACCATACGAAAAGTATAATTTATATAAAGGAAGTAGAATGGTTTGAAAATGTATTACAACCTCTCTAGAAAAGAAGAAAAAAACCAAGAAAGCTTATGAATTTTAAGAGATGTTCACCAATCAATTGTACCTTCTTCTTTATCATATTGAGAAGATCTTCAACACTATTCTGCTCATCTAAATGAACGTGGAGAGGTGATGCATTGAAACAAAACTTAGGACCTAATTAATATTCCCACAATTTATCAAAACATAGACAATTTCAACTCTTCATTCAACAAAGAAGTGCAATCATAAGATATTAAAAAAATACATGTTTTTTGTCTTGTGAAAGACAACCTTCAATATTTTTAGACTTTCTTGAACATTGTTCACTAGCAATTTCTTATACATAATATACAAAACGTGTGGACAAAATGGCTTGTTAGAAGACTTGTTTAATTATCACCTGGATGACAAACTTATAAGTCCAGAAACCTTAGTGTGGTGTGTTAACATGTCCATCAGATTATTGCAGCACCATACTTCATGGGATGGGAATTGTGTTTTCCAAGATACGTGTTTTGAGGAAAAAAGTCTTACTGTATTTTTTATGGATCTTTTAAGTCAATCAACAACTTGCTTCACCACCTCATTATATGTGTGCAACTTTGACATCTAAGGTCATTTTAAACTGGCAACTTGTTGGAACTAATGATATATATCAGTAGTTTGTTAATAAACTTTAGGTTATAATATAATATATAGTTTAATAAATAAAGTAGTTGGTAAAATAACAACTTCTATAACTGTAACATGTGAACCATCATGTTGGTTCAATAGTACCTGTTCATTGTGTCTGTTCATCTAGTATATATAGGTTAAATAATCTGTAAACAAATTAATTCAATCAATCAATAATATTCAGTTTCTTTTATATATATTTGTGTATCTTTCTGCTACTAGTTTCTGTCCCAATCTTTCTATCACACACTACTGATGTATTATGGGTTTCTATGTTGGAGAATCGAGTAATCAGAAGAGAAGGGGACGTATAGAACAACAGTGGCATCAGAGCTAAAGGAATGATCAAAGGGACGATAAAGGCTCATGGATCAAACGTAAGTTAAATAACACACGTTTGAAGAGATTGCACGACATTAACAAAAAACTTGAAATTCTGGAATCACAACAAGACAAACGAAACAAGATAGAATTCAAGGCAAAAAGATTGAAGAAAGTAAGATGCTTCAAGTGCAAAGAAAAGGGACACTTTGTCAATAATTGTCCGGTATGAAAGAAGATAGGAAGAGCCCAAATCGTTGAAGAAAAAGATAAAGAATCTGTTGCAGAAAATCACAAACATAACATTGGAAAACTCAAGCCACGTGAACCCTATACCCAAGGTTATCGAGAAAGAATCATAATTTCTGGAGACTACCTGGTACTAGGAACTGTAAATAGTTTTTGGGACAATTTCTGGTATGTTAATTCAACTATCTCAAAACACATGTCACCATCCAAACATCTTTAGTACAAAATGAAGGAATGTTTCTTTGTCGAAGAACACAAGTCCAATTTACTTTACACACATGGTATTGGTGGCATCAAATTAACAACCGAAGACACCGGTTACACAATTCCCCATGTCTCTTATGTACCCGAAATAAATATAAATTTTTTGAGCATGAAGCAATTGATACTCCAAGGTTTTGAAGTTGAAATAATGGGTGACAAGTGCAACATCACTCATATGTTCGATCCCATAAATGGTAAAAAGGATAAAAAGAGTCAAAGTCAACGAAAGGAAGACGATCTAAATGTATGACCAAGATCAGATTGAAGTTAATGAAAAAATGGTGTCTCTTAAGGTTCAAACGATTGAGGAATTCTCTTAAGGTTCAAACGATTGAGGAATTCATACAATTCATGAAATTAATGAATACAGATAATATATCATACAAACACAAGGAGGTGTTTACAAGAAAGTTTAATGATACGCTCAAATGGTTTCACAAAACAAAAGCAGGAAAGGATTTAGAAGGGAAACTTTCACCAAAAATATCGAATGTTGAAATCTACTTATTTGATTTTTATAAATTTGTTAACAATTGTGGAGGCTATGGAAAAATATCACAAGCAGGTGAATGGATGGAAATAGCAATGTATTATGGATTTCCAAATTATTGTGATGAAGATCTCAAGAAGACCTTTAAAGATTACTTGCTACTCCCACATACCTACTACGAGTTTGCTAAAGGCAGGATGCCGAACAAGTACACCGAAGGAATGGGAACTTTTAAAGATCTAGCCGAAGGACTTGGGTACTTTTGAAGATCAAGGAGAAGGCAGGAAGCCGAACAAGTACATCGAAGGACTGGGTACTTTTGAAGATCAAGGAGAAGGCAGGAAGCCAAAAAAGTACACCAAAGGACTGGGTAATTTTGAAGATCAAGGAGAAGACAGGAAGCCGAACAAGTACACCAAAGGACTGGGTACTTTTGAAGATCAAGGAGAAGGAATGAAGCCGAACAAGTACACCGAAGGAATGTGTACTTTTAAAGATCAAACAGAAGGACTTGCTGATCATTTTAGAACAAGTGCAGCAGGTATGGATATAGCAAGTAAGCATGTCTCAAACAACAATGCTATTAAGAAAATCAAGAAAGAAGATGATGACTTTGTCCAGTGTTGTAAATATCGGACTTAGCGGCCGATATATCACTGATATATCGCTTATCGGGGGTAAACCGATACGCTTTTTCACTAATCGGTCAAAAAAATTCGGTTTGGTCAATATCAGTCAAAATCGGTCAAAGTCGGTCAATATCGGTCAAACTCGGCCGATTTTTGGTCAAAATCGGCCAAACTCGTGAGAATATAGCGAACTTGCTTACCTTTAATGGCGAAAAATGGTTTTTCGATTTGTTCTTTGGTCAGAGAATATGGATGAAATAAGAGGATCAGGGGTGTAGATGAAAAGTTAGATCTGGTTTTCATTTCAATGTAGGAAAGAGGTAGAAGAAGAACTTGAAGGAAAGAGAGTAGAATATATATATATATATATATATATATATATATATATATATATATATATATA